>LBNU01013696.1:49509-81915 GCA_014162995.1 Artemisia annua
TATCGAAAGCTCAACGAAGCAACTCGAAAGGACCATTTTCCACTTCCATTTATGGACCAGATGCTTGAACGACTTGCAGGAAATGAGTTCTATTGTTTTCTTGATGGTTTTTCTGGCTATTTTCAAATTCCCATTGATCCTCCTGATCAAGAGAAAACCACTTTTACTTGCCCTTATGGGACGTTTGTCTACCGACGTATGCCCTTTGGCTTATGCAATGCTCCAGGCACGTTCCAGAGGTGTATGACCGCTATTTTTCAAAACATGATCGGGAAGACAATGGAGGTTTTTATGGATGACTTTTCTGTTTATGGTGACTCATTTTCGTCTTGTCTCTCCCATTTAGAACAAATGCTCCAAAGGTGTGAAGACACTAACCTATTTCTGAATTGGGAGAAGTGTCACTTTATGGTTAAAGAGGGTATAGTCCTCGGCCATAAAATCTCTAAAGGCGGGATTGAGGTGGATAGAGCGAAAGTTGATGTTATCGCAAAACTACCTCATTCCACGACCGTCAAGGGAATTCGAAGTTTCCTCGGTCATGCTGGCTTTTACAGACGTTTCATACAAGACTTTTCAAAAATAGCCCGACCTTTGACCCACCTTTTGGAAAAGGATGCCCCGTTCATCTTCACCAATGAGTGCATTGATGCATTTAATACCCTTAAGAAGAAGTTGACGGAGGCTCCTATTTTAGTTGCCCCCGACTGGGATTTGCCCTTTGAGTTAATGTGCGATGCTAGTGACTATGCAATCGGGGCGGTCCTGGGGCAACGCAAGGACAAATATTTTCAGCCTATACACTATGCAAGCAAAACAATGAACAATGCCCAATCTCATTACACCACAACTGAAAAAGAGATGTTGGCAGTAATTTATGCTTTTGAAAAATTTCGATCATATCTGCTTTTAAAGAAATGCATAGTGTATACGGACCACTCAGCCCTAAAATACCTAATGACCAAACAAGATGCCAAGTCCAGATTAATGCGATGGGTGCTTTTGCTCCAAGAATTTAATGTCGAGATCCACGACAAGAAAGGAGCAGAAAACCTAGCCGCTGACCATTTGTCCCGTCTTGAAAATCCTCATCAAGGTGTTCTCGAGAAAAGGATATTGATGACTCATTTCCTCTCGAGGCCCTTGGGAGCGTATCACTTTGTGATTCTAGTGCCCCATGGTTTGCCAATTTTGCAAACTACCATGCGGGGAATTTTATCAGAAAAGGAATGTCAACCCAGGACAAAAAGAAATTTTTCAAAGATGTCAAACAATATTTTTGGGACGACCCTTATTTGTTCAAAGTTTGTGCCGACCAAATCATTCGGAGATGTGTCCATGGTAAAGAGGCCGAAGCTATTTTGATGGCGTGCCACAATGGCCCCACAGGGGGACATCATGGTGCCAATCTTACTGCTAAAAAAGTTTTTGACTCCGGTTTCTTCTGGCCTTCAATCTACCGCGATGCACAGGACCTGGTGAAGTCTTGTGACGCGTGCCAACGACAAGGAAAAATTTCGCAGCGGGATGAGATGCCTCAAAACGCCATCCAAGTTTGCGAAATCTTTGACGTGTGGGGGATCGATTTCATGGGACCATTTCCATCTTCAAAAGGAAACAAGTACATCCTCGTGGCGGTCGATTATCTTTCTAAATGGGTCGAAGCCAAAGCTCTCCCAACTAACGACGCCCGAGTGGTTGTAAAATTTTTGAAAAGTTTGTTTGCCAGATTCGGTACACCTCGAGCTATCATCAGTGACCGTGGTACTCATTTTTGTAATGACCAGTTTTCAAAAGTTATGTCAAAATATGGTGTTACCCATCGACTCAGTATCGCTTATCATCCTCAAACTAGTGGTCAAGTCGAGGTGTCGAATCGTGGTCTAAAAAGGATTTTGGAATGGACAGTGGGTGAGAATCGTTCTTCTTGGTCAGACAAGTTAGATGATGCACTCTGGGCCTTTCGCACAGCTTATAAAACACCAATCGGTTGTACCCCTTACAAGCTTGTGTATGGAAAGGCATGTCATCTTCCGATCGAGCTAGAGCATCGAGCCTACTGGGCCCTAAAACATGTGAATTATGATTTAAAGACCGCGGGTGATCACCAAAAAATCCAGTTGAATGAATTGAATGAACTCCGTGATCAAGCATATGAAAATTCTTTAATTTATAAGGAGAAAACAAAACGGATTCATGATTTAAAAATCAAAAATCGTGTTTTTAATGTCGGTGATCAAGTTTTGCTTTTTAACTCAAGGTTAAAAATATTTTCTAGGAAACTTAAGTCCCGTTGGTATGGACCGTTTGCCGTTGCCCAAGTTTTTCCATATGGCACAATTGAACTTTCTCAACAAAATGGGCCAAATTTTAAGGTAAACGGTCATCGTTTGAAACATTACCTTGGAGGGGACATACCATCTTTGGTTATCCCGGATCTCCAGACTTTCCCCAAGGACAACTAATTCGGAGATCGAGTCAAGCTAAGTGACTCGGTGACCAAAAACAAAGCGCTTCGTGGGAGGCACCCCATGCTTATCCATCTATGCTTTTTAATTTCTAATAAGTAACGCGAGGAGGGCGAACTCTTCCAATCTTGTGTTTGCTTAGTTGTTTGTGTTTGTGCAGATTTCCCCAATTCATGATGACTCTCGTGCTCGTTGGTTCGTCTCATCTCCACTCGATTCCCATGTCTTGATGCTTGCTTGGAGATCACTATGTCCAAATCTTATCGACTAACGGTATCTTTGGCATACTTAATAAACGGCCTTAGAATTATTGTTAGGATTACCCTGAGGACAATGTTTATCNTTCGATTTGATGACCTAGCACTTTCACCATTGTCGTTTACTTACGCAACCCTGTTTTTCCTCAAAAATCCACAAAAATTGAAAAATTTTGAAAAACTCCAAAGAAAAAATGAGAAAAAATTAAAAATTATGCAAAAATAGAATAAAGTTTTTGACACCGTGTTTTGACTTTCCTACTAGGTAAGAGTGAGAATAAAAATTTTGACTTGATCCGGGCGTTTTGAGCCCTAGCTTGTTCCCTTAACCAATGATGATCACATAAGCTTGTGCTAGTTTTGTACACAAGGAGCTACTCTTTTTTCGGCTCCCGTACTTGACTTTATATATGCGTGGCTTGATTATCGGCTAAGCATTCGCGGATCTCATTATTTGAGATTTTAAATTTGCGAAGAACGTGAAATGATAGAGTTTCTTTAGAAGTTAGATGCTAAGCATAGAGTAGTTGGATCTCTTTAAAGCTCATCGAAGGTACTCATGTCTTTTTGTTCCCACAAAATTGCATCACCCCATATCTGTGCTAAATAATTAAAGATGTTAGGTTTAGCCGATGAGTAGTTCTTTATCTTCTTAAGAGAATCTTTGCTTGAAAAATTGGGTACACATCAAGGATACACCCCATTATCTCGAGTTGTATTGTATTGTATCTCGTTGTATAAGCGTAGTACGCATGTGGTTTCGGAGCTACCCTAAAGCCCGTTATTCAGTATGAGCTAAAGTGCTTTAAGACTTTTGGTACTCATTTTTGTAATGACCAGTTTTCAAAAGTTATGTCAAAATATAGTGTTACCCATCGACTCAGTACCGCTTATCATCCACAAACTAGTGGCCAAGTCGAGGTGTCCAATCGTGGTCTAAAAAGGATTTTGGAAAGGACAGTGGGCGAGAATCTTTCTTCTTGGTCGGACAAGTTAGATGATGCACTCTGGGCCTTCCGCACAGCTTATAAAACACCAATAGGTTGTACCCCTTACAAGCTCGTGTACGGAAAGGCATGTCATCTTCCGATCGAGCTAGAGCATCGAGCCTACTGGGCCCTAAAACATGTGAATTATGATTTAAAAACCGCGGGTGATCACCGAAAAATCCAGTTGAATGAATTGAATGAACTCCGTGATCAAGCATATGAAGATTCTTTGATTTATAAGGAGAAAACAAAACGGATTCATGATTCAAAAATCAAAAATCGTGTTTTTAATGTCGGTGATCAAGTTTTGCTTTTTAATTCAAGGTTGAAAATCTTTTCTGGAAAACTTAAGTCCCGTTGGTCTGGACCGTTTACCGTTGCCCAAGTTTTTTCGTATGGTACTATTAAACTTTCTCAACAAAATGGGCCAAATTTCAAGGTAAACGGTCATCGTTTAAAACATTACTTTGGAGGGGACATACCATCTTTGGTTATCCCGGATCTCCAGACTTTCCCCAAGGACAACTAATTCGGGGATCGAGTCAAGCTAAGTGACTCGGTGGACCTGATTCGTTGTGTTTGTGTGCAAAAACAAGTATTAAAAATATCAACAAAGTGAGTCAATGTCTATCTGAGCTGACAACAAACGTAGAGAAATACAAGTCAACACTTAGGAAAAAGTTACCTCGTAAAAACTCGTGCAATGTGATATTTGTGAGACCAGGAAGTGATTCCCCGAGTCGTACCCCAACGATGTGTGAATGGACAAAGCTACGTTAAAATCGAGATAAGACTTTGTATGTTTGGTTTGCGAAAGATATGTTTTTTATGGTACGTTAAATTAACGAAATTTGGAAAATTAATAACGTGGGGATTAAAATAACAAAACTAAGGAAACAAAAGCCAAATGCAACTAGGGAACACCTTTAAAAATCTACGGGAAGCAAAATTAGGTACGCGAATCTAAATCACAATCTAAAACAAACACGTAACGTTTATTTAAAAAACAAACGTCACGCGCAAGATAAAACGTGAAATTTAAACACGAAAGGTCCTACGAGCCTACAAATAATTTTCTTACTCACTAAAAGACAAAAGAAAATTTTGGAAAAAAGAAAATTAATTATTTAATAAAAATCCTAATTATTATGAATTAATTACTTTTTAAACTAAATTAAATCAAAATAAATATTAAAACTAATTAACTAAATGTGAAATTTTTCTGGAAATTAACTTAAGCTAAAACCTATTTAAAAAAAATAAAAAGTTGGAAAGAAGCAGTTTTAATAAGCTACTATAAGCTCAACAGCTAAAATAAGCTTATAGATTACTACCACTATAAAAATAAAAAAGGAAGCATAATACAATGAGAAGTCCCTAGGGCAGTTGGTAAACGTGTGGGTGTTGTGAGGCTTGGAGGCTAGAGGTCAGGGGTTCGACCCTTAATTTTTACACAAAATCTTATTTTTTTTCTTTTTGTTTCTCTTTTCTTTCCTGCCTTCCTAACACAGTCCCAAACCCAAACTCAAACTTTCAAACTTCTTCTTTTCTTTGGAAACCAAATTTTAACAACAAAACTTAATCCAAATTTATGACAGATTTCAAGATCAAAAATGTTTTTCTTGTTTTCAAAGTTTTGGTTTTAGAATTCTCATAACACAAGTTTGCTTTATAAGCCAAACAAGCACAAGCAAAACATCAACAATAACAACAAGAGTAAACAACAACAACATAAACAGGAACAACAATTTAAACAATAACGAGATCAAGAACAGCAAAGAGTATCAAGAACAATGAACAAGAATAAAACAAGCAGCCAAACAAGAGCAATAATAAGCTCAAATAAGCCAATAAGGCTCAAAGAAGCCTAAGATAATGCAAACTCAGTGGCAACAACAACAATTATAACTAAAAATCACAATAACAACAACAAATAGTAACAATATCAAGATTAAACAACAAAAAAAAAGAACAAGATAGCAGCAGCAGCAGGCTCAAAATAGGCCAAAGAATGGGCAACTTAAGCACTTGAAATAAGCTCTAAGGGAAAAACTGAAAGCAAGTATCTAAACTCTACCTAAGGGGCTATCCAAATCAACAAGAAACTCAGCAATTGGTCCATAATTGAGCAATCTATGGCCCAATGAAAATGGGTCAAATTTTTGCACAAAGGCTGGGTGCAGGGCAACAAATGGCCAAAAGGTCAACTTTGGACTCAATTTCAAAAGACTAAATGGATTCCAAATCCCAAATTTCTTTTTGAATCTGAAAGTTTAAGCAACCAAATATCATGAAACAACAAGAATCATTCCATTTCTCCTAATATCAAATCCTAGAAATGATTAAGAAATCTGTCCCAATTCATCAGCTTGAAACATTTTGACTTTATGAGAAATTTTTAGAACTTTGACTAAATTGAGATTGAACTGAACTAAGTTGATTCAATGATGTTTCTAAGCTACAAATGAAAGCATTTCAAGCAACTATAACAGATTTTGAGTTGATTTCAAAGATTTGACTCACCAATTCATACACAGTGGTCTGCCATGGAATTTGTAAAAGGATTTTGACTTTTTTGTGAACAAGTGACTAATTGAGTGGTCAAACTGAGTTCCTTTAGGCCTAGGTAACTTGTTTGAACCAGAAAATATAACAAATAACAATGATAACTCAACAAAAGAACCTGAACCAAACACCCCTATAAGGACTGTTTTGGAAATTTTTTAAGGGAAATGAAGAACCTAAGCCAAGAAACTGAAAATTAAGCTTACCCTAAGCTAATATGAACTCAATTAAGCAGAATTAAACAATAACTAATCAACAAATAACAACTACAATACACTAGGCAGATTATAAAAGAAAATTTGGTCAAATGCTTACAAGTGCTTCAAGCTGAGAACCAAAGTGAACAAGGACCCAAGATCATATCCTATGCTCCCATGAGCTCTAAACCAAATTCCATATCTAGTTCTGTTGCTGCTTCTACCCTTTCTTCTTCAATTCTCTCTTTTATATTTTTTTTATTTTCTTTTGGATTTTCTGTTTTCCTTTTCTCTTCTGAATTTTTTTGCTTACTTTGATTTCAAACAACCTTAACAACACTCAAGAAACCTTCTGAGATTAACTAATGACATTTAAAGAAAACCACAAGCAACTTGAAAATTCGAATTTGCATAAATTTAAATGAAACTTTAATTAAACTTGAGAATTGAAATTACAAATTTAAACTACTTTGAAAACAGAAAGATACTAGAGAATTCGATGCCCTAATGGCTTACAAGGGTTTCCTATTTATACTACAAAGTGGTAGGTAGGAATTCCATTCTCTTGTGCTCCATCTTCTGAAATTAGGGCAACACTTTGGCCTCTTGAACCTTGTGAACAAATCCCAGCCCTTGAATTGCTGTGAAATTAATCCTAACCCTACAACCAATTTTTGGCGCCAAAAAGTTTATGAGGTGTTTAAGGATTGCCAGGGTGTAAAGGGGTTAGGTATGGGTTTGAGGATGTTTAGTGGGATGGGGAATGGTGATGGGATGCTTTTGAGGTGGGGTGTTGAGTGTAGCAGAGGTGGTGTTGGGTGGTGGGTTATTACACAGTGTGTAAGGGAGGGAATGGGGAAGAAGGAGGGGTTTGACTGGGAAGACTTGAGAGATATAAAAAAAAAACGTGGGTTGTGGGTTGATTGGGCTGGAATGGTTTTGGGCCCAGGTTTTATTTTAGTAGCAGGTTTGGGTTAATGGGTTTAGGTGTAAGATTAGATTAGGTTTAGTAGTGGTTTAATAGTTTAGGAATTAGGCCCAAGGACCATTCATGTAAAATCTGAATTTTCTGGGGACTGAATCTGCCACACCTCTAAACTTATCCAAAGGACCATTCTTGTCAAGTTTCACTTTTCCAAGGACATTTGATTGTTATTTTCTTCAAAGTAATATATCCAAGGACCATTTGTGTAATTCTTGAAACTTGAGGGACCCATTCTGCCAATCTTGAATATTTCATCCCAAGGACTCAAAATGTCATTTGATGATTCTAGGAGGATGATTGTTGACTTTTCTTCATAGAAACTCTCCAAGGATCANTTTGCGAGTAAGGTCTTAGGATAGCGAGTATCATTGATGTTATTGCGAGTATGAGCTGCTAAACTTGCGAGTATGGGTTTCTTTGGTGTTCTTGCGAGTATGAAACAGTTTTTGCAAGTATGAATCATATTATGTTCGCGAGTATGAGTCTTGGTTACTAGTTTGCAAGTATCATTTTCACTTATCTTTTGAGTCGAGTTTCATTTTCTAATTTTCCATTCTCATTTCTTTTATAAGCCGAGCTAGGCTTCTCCTTACTTCATCGTTTCATCGAGTGAAGTTTTGTTTAGTTCTTTTCTAAACGAAACTCCGTCAAAATTTCTTAAAACCTTTTTAGTTTTATTCAACTTAGTTTAATTTCTTCTCTTATTAGTTTGAGTCTTAGTACGTTATATCTTTAATCATTTATTTAGTTTAACTTTTCTTTTAGTTTAATTAAATTCAAAACTCCAAAAACATTTTCCTTTTTACTTTCTTTTATACTTAGAAGTTTTATTTTCATTTCTTTTGAGTCTATCATAGTCTTATGTTTTCTTTTCTTATTCAACTTATTTCTTTTAAACTCGTACTTTATTTCATTTAAGTTTTAAACAAGTCTTCGTAGTATAAACAAAAACCAAATCTCATCTTTCAAACTTATTCATCTCACATAACTCACGACTCGAGTGACAAGATCAATTCAACCCTCGTTGGGACAACGATCCGTGTTTAAGCTTCACCGCTTAATTCTGCCACGATCATATTACCTATTTTTTTATACGGTATGAAGTTTATACTTACCATGGATGTCATCATCAAGAACTTGTGGTGCAGACTGAATGGCTTTGCCTTTGGGAATTTCTGCCTAGTGGTCCTCGAAGATGGAGTGGGCAACAAAAGCTTCCTTTTATGATTTGCCTTGTTAGCTTTTGCTTCAGTACCTTTCCTGCTTCGTACCCTATCAGCTATGCCGGAGGACCCTACGATCATAACAGGATCCTCATCAGAGGGTGGGTCATCTGAATCAGCAACATTCTCAACAAGCTGAGTTGCCTCCTCTATGGTTAGGGATTTCTCTGTCTTGGCAGGCTTTGCAGAAGCTATGGGTTCGATGGCCAGAGCATCTAAGTCGTTGTTGTTCACAGAAACAGAGGGAGAACCAACCCCATAACTCATCTCATTCGGATCCTTGGGAAGAAAGCTTGTTTCTTTAACCCCACCAGAGACAGCAAAGTTTCGAAAGACCATTTCTGCAAAAAAGGAAAGAAAGAATAAATATCAGCAGATGTGTTGTGTAACTTATTTAAATAAGAGCATACATACTTTGTCCATCACATATTATTTCAGGCTTCAATGGAGACCCCTCCCAGTGATCAACAATGCCGGCCATGAAGAGTATTGGCTCGGGAAATGTTTGTACATCCACGGGATGGCGAGCTAGTCGTTGGTATAGTGGATTCCTTCGAACAAAGTAGGGCAGAGGGTCATTGAAGCGTTTGTCATCAAATCTGTTGGCTTTATCTAGCAATGCAGGGTAGTCTGAAGGTATGATAGTATCTTGTATATAAAAGAAATCACCTTTCCAATCTCTAATGTTTGTAAACGGTTTTGTAACTAAATAGGGCACATCACGCTCTCCTCTTTTTGCTAGTGTTAACCAATTCCCACCAGGATAAAGGTTCATGAAGCCCCTAAGCACTAATAACGATGGTTCGTAACCATATGCCTTGCACATAACTATGTAGGTGGTCAGTTTTGCAAGACCAAATGGGTTAAACCGAGATATATGAACCAGTTAATACTGGCAAAACTCTAGAATCAATGGGTGTAGAGGTATCCTTAGGTTTGATAGAGAGAAAGCATGAGTGTATAGCCCTACATAACCTTTCGGGGCATCAAATATTGCTTGGTTTTTGTTGGGTAGCATAACCTTATATTCTTGGGAAATGAGATATTTATCAAGAAAGTCATATAAATCTTTCCTAGTAATGGTACACTTCTACTCTTTGATGATAAACTTTGCACTCATACTCATTATGATAAATCGACTGAAATCAGGTACAAGGAACTTTACCTTTTTGTCGGAGGCGAGAAGAGCTAGGTCGTACGTATGATCGGAGAAGTTAGCTTAGTATGTGACTGCGTGTAAATATTGGGCGAAAGTGATTTAGGGTTCACGGGTGAAAATCTTTTATACCGCTTGTGATTTTAATATACATCGTACACGTGTCCGCAGTGATTATATATATCCAGATTTCAAGGGATACTTTTCTATTGATTAGACGTTTGAAGTTACCGAGAATTGGGATAGTATGACTCTTTTAAACGAGTTGGTTGGATTATAATTGCCGCATTTAATGCGCAATTAGTTATGAACAACCACATTTTATATAGTTTTTGGATACAGTAAGGATTTCGTATATAGTTGTGATGTTCGAGTCGTAAGCAATGTACCTTCGTGCATGTACATCACTTTCGACTGGGGGGCTTGATAATGTACCCTCTGAACAGGTCGAAGGACTCCCCTTCGGTTCTGCTCGAAGCCTACATAATCGCAGGCTCTGGCTAGCCTCCTAAACCTTTCATTAGGGTAAAACTAGTCATCAATGACCTAGTTACCATATGAGAATTCGCCAGTTGAAGGATTAAACCCTTCGGGGTATCCTTCAATGAAATGTAAGGACGAAATAATGCCCAAGTCTAAACATGGGAAAAACCAAGTCTAACCCACGTCTCATCTCCCTCCTAAGCTTTCCTGCTAAACCAGGAGGAGTGGGACACTAACCCCTAGTGGTTTCCATTTATCATTGGANGGTAAAACTAGTCATCAATGACCTAGTTACCATATGAGAATTCGCCAGTTGAAGGATTAAACCCTTCGGGGTATCCTTCAATGAAATGTAAGGACGAAATAATGCCCAAGTCTAAACATGGGAAAAACCAAGTCTAACCCACGTCTCATCTCCCTCCTAAGCTTTCCTGCTAAACCAGGAGGAGTGGGACACTAACCCCTAGTGGTTTCCATTTATCATTGGACGCCCCCATGATCTCCTAAAAAAGGTGTAAGCACTCTCCAAGCTGTTTTTCTCCCTTATAAATAGCTTGGACGATCTACAAGTCTGGTATGCAATCTTAACAACCCTACTCTACTATACTATCATTAAACTTTTCATACCAAATACTTATTCACACGCCGGAGGTGGTTCGCAGGGCCCAACCCCTGCGTAATCACTTAACGTAGTGTCTTTGTATTTCTTATTTTCAGGTTAGACACAAGCTTGGCTCAACCACAACATCCCTTATATTCTTTGATCACCATCGAAGGCCTGGTCGTGCAAATTAGTGTACGATCACTCATGATATAAAGATTAGTCATAAATCTAGATGTTAGTTTTTATTTGGATGTTGAGTCAAATGTAATATAGTTTGTAGTCGTTTGTTTCTTATTTTGAGGGTAGGAGTGTCTTGTTATGTTAATTTTACCGCATATTCAAAGGGATGAGATGTGAGATTTCACTCACGTCCTTTGTATTTAAAGGCTTTTTTGGAGGAAAACATTTACCAGGATACCCTTTAACCAAAAAAAAATAAAAAAAAATAAATTAATTAAACCTATAAGAATAAGATTGTTTGTTTATTAAGATGCTCTGACTCTGAATATGATTCGCGCATCTGAATCCAAATATGTTGTTGAAAAGTCTGAATCTGGTTCCATCTTAATCTGAATAAGTGGTTGAGAACTCTCTGGCGAACTTAGATACCTTAAAATCCCTAAAAAATCGTTTCTCCTATAATCTGCTCCTAAATCTTATGTTTTCTGCTACAACTTGTTACTTAGTGATTTGCAATCTTGTTCATGATTAATTGATCGAGTTTACTGCCTAAAACATATTTTTTTGGGTACTTTTTAGTATTAACTATTTAGGTTTTAATCGTTTAGGGTTCCTGTATATTGTAAGTTGATCTTCCTTATTATCCTTATTCAGTATTAATCAACTGCATGGCTGGTGGTTAGGATTTTTGTGCGTAAAGCTTAAAGCCCTAACTAGTTCAGTTAGGGTTTTCACCTTTCTTGATTGTTTAAATGTTTTCCTGTACGTGTGGTTTTTGAGAGATGTTTAAAGGGTTTCTTAATAATGCTAGTGCATCAAAATCTGTTGGTTATGTTCATGGTGATGTGAATATGGACATAGAATTGAATGATAGTGCTAAACTTGCTTCGAATATCACTAATTCTGATTCATACCCTCCTGGTCCATTGGGTAATACTTCTGATGTTACTTCCAGGCAGCCTCATTCCACCCAGGTTGCTTCGGTTGATAACACTTCTAGCATTGGGCAACAGCCCCGATCTGTTTTAGAACAGCCTTAAATAACGAGCTTCAATGTTGCTTGGCAGTCACAAAATTTTGGTGGTCATAATGAGTATCTTGGGAATCGTGGTGATAAAGTTGCTAAGTCTGCTTTAGCCTCACAGGTGCTTCTACTCATGTGGTTAATCAAATTGTCTTGAAACAGCCTATAACTACGAGTGGTCCCAATGTGAAGCCGGTTGCATATGCGGGTGCTACGTCTAATGAGCCTAAGAAACACAAGTCTAACTTTCGTACGCTGGAATGTAGCAATAAAACTGGAGAAGTGGACCTTCCGTCCCTATGAAACTGTTAGAAGAGGCAAACGCCATGTTTGAGAATACTTTATATGGTTATTTTCTTAGTAAACATATTGCTTTTCAGGTTGTGGATTATTATATGGTAATGTGCGGGCTAAGTATGGTATTTAAAAGGTGATGATGAATGCGAAAGGGTTCTTTTTCTTTAAGTTTTCCACTCTGAAAGGTGTTGAAGACGTTCTTGAAAACGGGCCGTGGATGATTAGGAATGTGCTTGTAATTCTTAAAAATTAGACTTTAAACATTAATATGCTCAAAGAGGATTTGACTAACATTCCGGTGTGGGTTAAATTCCATGATGTTCCCCCTGCCATGTTCTCTGATGATGGTCTTAGTCTCTTAGCCACATTGATTGGTACGCCTAAAATGTGAGATTCTTACACTAGTCAAATATGCTTGGAATCAAGGGGCCGAAGTAGTTTTGCTAGGTGCTTGATTGATGTTAAGGCGGATGAGGTGCTTAGGGAGAACCTCACTGTTGAAATACCCTTTCTTGATGGGACGGGCTCCACTATTGAAAAGATTCGGGTTGAATACGAGTGGAAACTGCCTTGATGTGATATGTGTAAGCTGTTTGGTCATACTCTAGTTGATTGACCTAAATCTGTTCCACCTCCTACTCGGCCTACACAAAGTGTTAATGATAGATTTCAAATGGTCAATAACAAGAATAAGGGTAGTGATGGTTTCCAACCGGTCAATAATAAACAAAAAGTTAAGAGTGGAAGCCGAAGTGCACCGTGTAAAGGAGGATTTACTAAACCGACTATGGGTCGTAAATTTCGTTATCAAACTAAAGCACCTCCTTCTGAGCCCAAGAAGAAGGATGTGAATAAGAAGAAGGCCTCAGAAGTGGCTAGTACGAGTGGGACGCAGATTGCCACATCTAATACTTTTGATGCTCTTAATATGATTGATACTAATGAATGTGTCATTTCTTAGAAGCCACTTTTGTAGATGACGATGGTCATCCTATTAAAAAGGAGATTATCCGGTAATAAAAAGGGAGATAAGGTAGATCGGTTTCAAAAGACTGGTAAAGTATCACAAGAACCGCTTGTGAGTCTTGTGAAAGAGAAGGTGCAGGCTGGTAAGTCTAGTTCTTCTTTTTCTCCGTCTACTTCTTCTACTAAGAGGATTAACCCATTCTATAAGATGGAGGTCTACAATCTTCCTGGAAATTTAGATGCTTTTTATAACATTTATGATATCAAGCTTCAAAGTCTTTGTAGGAAGTAATTTTGTTTTCGTAGGAGTCTAATGTTACCTTTTGAGTGGTGATTTATTTTCTTATTTAGAGAATTGGAATTATCTTGTTATGTAAGCTTTTCGCCTATGTAACGGGCTGAGATATGAGATTCACTCATATTCTTTGTACTTAAACGTTTTTTAGAGTAATATATTTACCGGGTCTTTTGACCTTTTACCCAAAAAAAAGAATATGTGGTTGAGAAATCTGAATCTGAATCAAATAAATTTGTTTGTTTTTTTAAAAATGTCTAAATGTTTTAAACTACGAGTTTTTTCACTTTAATATAAACAATTGCATTCACGCGATAAATAAACTTTTTTATGCATAAAAATAAATTATAATATAGTCAATTAAAGGTTAGAAGTATTTTAAACAAATCATTCAACTGACCCCACCCTCTCAAAAAAATAAAATAATAATAATAATAATAATAATAATAATAATTATTATTATTATAATTATTATTATTATTATTATTATTATTATTATTATTATTATTATTATTATTATTATTATGTTTTACATTCTTAATCTAACAGAAAATATGTAATTGTACCTTTAATACGAAATAAAAAGTTGAAATAAGACGGGAAAAAGAGTCTCAAATAAAAATATCATAAAGAAAGAGAAAATGTAAACACATATAACAAGCAAGCCTCCCCTTAGCCCGGTGCTCATGACACGCTATGGAACCTCCACCGGGGGACCAAGCAGGGCGTAAAAACATATAAAAAGCAAGGAAAAAAAGGGGAAAAAATATATTAGTAGGTATTAAGACACTTCATCTCCATCTAGTTCAATAGAAGGTTTATACCTCTTACTGCCTCTTAATGTTCAGGAAAAAAAGGAAAAATAATAATAATATTAATAAAAAAAAGAAACACAAAAAACAAAAGAGAAAAAAAACGCTATTAACCCAAACGGCCTATTACCACCTCTTAGTGATATGAAAAAAAAAATCAAATTCACTTAATGACCCAAACGTCTGACTGCGACTAAATAAGTCAGATTAAAAGTCAGTTAAGAGGTATTTAAAAAAATAATAAAAATAAACTAAAACCCACCTACTATTGTATAGAATTAATTTAGATATAATAATAGATGACGTTTAAATAAAATAGGTTAACGACACAGCTTGTTGCCCGTTACCTTTCACCTCTATTTAAATTTAAAAGATAAATAAAATGAAAGAAAGATGACATTTGTAAAAGAAATACATGTATTTCATGTGCTCCATCGAAGAATATTCAAAAGCTGCTGTCATTAAGCTTTTAAAATGATATTATATAAGTAATCAATTCTATGTAACTTGTAACGACATCATGCTATATTCTTGTACCAACCATAGCAAATGACTGTAGCTAGTTGATCACTAGGAGCGTTTTTCCTCTTATAGCATGAAAATCTGAAGATCAGATGTAACTTTCTTTCAAATTTCAGCTTATACTCAACTTTTTTATTTACTAATTCTCATATCTAAAGGCATGATGGAACAAGGATGTGTATGTATTGGTGGAGGGTGGGGAGATGGTAACATGGGGGGACTGGGGTCTGCCATACAACCCTACTCTATAGGCAACTTATCTTGTTTCCAACATGCCCTTATGAGAATGACACTTCCCTACCACCTTCTCCATTTTCATGTGCTTTGTTCCTTAATATACTGTAACTATTCATCGACATGAATTACATAAATACTAAAAAAAAGCTTGTGTTAATTGTATCCAGCCAATTATAATACTTGCTATATAAGGCTAAACTGTTAATTCCTTTCATTTTCTCTGTCACATCAGCTTTCTCTCTTCGGTGACCTGCAGGCGATTATGTGTCACAGTAAGAGCGATCATTTAAAAAAAAAAGAAAAAAAAAAAGAAGCCATTTTTAACAACTTAAGGGCATGCTTGGTTCAAATTAGGGGAATGCAAAACAATGTAATGAGTAATCCCACCAATTTATTGGGTAATGACCCATTACCCACTATTGGGTAATGGATCATTACATTATAGCATACGAAGTATCACGATTCATATCCTTTGCCATTGATTAGGCCATATAACCCTCCACCAAGCACCCCCTAAATTTCATTCATAATTCAAACAATACATAATAATTCAAATAAAATTAAAACATTACAATAAAAATTAAATAACATTAAACATTACGATAACAAAACGCCTAAATTAGTTTTGATTTTGACGACGCCAAATATCTTTCACCAAATCGGCTTTTAGGCAAAGATGAGTTGTTTTGTCGATTATCTGCTTTGTAATTTTCAACATGCGTTCTTATGGGATCATAAGAACGGTGCTGCTCCCCTCGAAAGAATATGATAGATATCGCCCGCTCTTCGTCCTGAATTATCATATTTTGCAATTTGATGCATGTGTACAATATATTTGATAGGTGGTTTTTGTCAAAACTTTTAGCCGGATGTTTAATCATTAGCCACTTGCGCTTTAGTATACCAAAAGCACGTTCCACATCTTTCCTTCTTGCTTCGTGCATCGTCTTAAACAATATCCTTTTGTGATCATCTGTCCCTGGATTTTTGAACGGGCTTCATAATGACGGATCATTCCGGATATATCCCATCACGAAAATAATATTCCCATTTATAAGGGACGTTGTTAGCAACGAATTCCACATCCAGTGCTCTATCATTGAAAATAGGCGATTGACTAAAACGTTAACGTCGTTATTCATCCCGGCGACACCAAAGAACGCATGCCAAATCTATAAATCTTGGGTGTCGATCGATTCCAATAAATTGAAAGGATCTTGCCCGTGATCACCCCTATGAAATTGACCTTTTAAATAGTGTGGGCAATTCACCCACAGCCAATCTGTACAATCCATACCTCTTATCATCCTATGAAACCCATGCTTTTCGATGAGCATAAAGTTTTTCAATGTCAGTAACCGTTGGCTTGCGCAAATACTCTGCACCATATAACTCCATGATGGCCTCACAAAATTTTTGGAGAGTACATTTGGGTTGGCAACATAACTGGTTCACCATACCAGTTTAGAATAATGAGCTCCTCAATTCCTTGTCGAGCCAAAATCAACAGCCAATCATGAGTCTCTTCATAATTGAAGTCATCTTGTCCAAACAGCGTTTTGGGCTATACGGAGAACACAAACCTTCTTACTGGACCTTTGAGCTGATGTAGCAATCTAGTAACATGCCTCCCATCAAACTTATTTGTCAAAAAATAAAAGAAATCCTCATCAACTATGACATCGGTGAGAAACTTCACTTAAACCTCTATTTTTTCGCTAAACTATCGGTCCTCACCGCATCTTTTAGTGGCAAACGATTCATAATATTAGTGATCACGTTATCCGGCATGTTGCTAATATAATCCGGCATGGTAGTGATAATATTACGTCCAAAAGACATGGTATTGTTGGAATTTGATTTGGTTTATGTGTTCTGGAAAATGAGAGTTTGGATTTCGTATTTGATTTTCAGTAAATTAGGATTTTTGAGTTTGGATTTGGTTTCTCATAAGGGTTTTTGTAATTATGTTGTGATAGCCTTATAGGCTTTTGGTGGGTGGGTTTATTGGTTCGCGCACAAAATTATCTAGCGTATCAAGCAAGAAACGGTCAAGTTGCAAAGTCAAGTTCATGATTCGTCCCTAACGTTAACTGTTGGCTTAACTACAGTGTAGAGGTGTAGTTAAAACGTGAAAGGTCTTTTATGCCCCTCAAAATATAACACAAAACATGCATTGACTGAGACCAAACGGGTGAAGGGACGCATTCAGCCTCAAAAAGTTGGGTTTGGACTCATGGCGACCACTTTCTCAATTTTAGGGCCCAGGCGAAGTTTTTGGGAAAGTTCAGGGACCAACGGTGTATTTTTGTCATAAGTTTTTAATCAAGAAAGTTCCTTTTCACTACAACATCGCTTAAAGTATGAACAAAGAATGTACCAACTTAGTTAAGTGATCAAATAAGTTATTTCTCTTTAAAACTCACATCTTTATGTGACAAAACATTTTTAAAAAGTATTTTTGTATTTATAAAGAAATTTTTTAATAAGGAAAAATAAATTTAAATTTGAAATTCTCCAACAGCAATTATTTCCGCTCAAATCAGTTAAATTTTTACCAGATAAATATTTCACCACTTCAAGATAAAAATAGGAGCGTCTCATGGGACGGTCCCGTAAAGGTGGACGGTCCCTATATATATGAGACCTTAAAAGGTTTAAGGAACCGTCCCCTACACCTCCTGGTGCCTATAAATACGGCACTATTTCTATAGAAAAATTTACCCCTTGAGTACTAAAACTTTCAGTCTCCCAAATGATTCTAAAACACTCTTTTTTTTATCACATTAATGTGTTGTAAGTTGTTTACATGTGATCACATCCATCCTACCTCAAAGTGTGATAAGAATTTATTTGATACCTTTTTAAGGGGTCATTTAAGCCTAAAATCGAGTTTATATGATCAAATATTACCTCAAATCGCTTCTTTTCACATCTTAGGTACTTTGGACGTGATTTCTGGAATTTGAAGCATTTTGGACGTTTTTGGGCTAAAAATTAAGAAAACAGCAAAGTCGTGGAAAACCTGTCAGGAAATGCACCTGATGGTCATGCCTTAATAGGTGAGGCCATCATTGAAGATGATGGAGCTTGGAATTTACACATGATGCTCCAGAGAACTTTTGAAGGTTTTACACCTGACGATGTGAGGTGTAATTACAAGTAGGCCGTCTAGTGTTAACTTTATAAGAGACGGCCCAGAAGACTTAAAGGGTGACGGCGTAAGGATCCTACCTGATAACATCGGATGCTATAGAGTGACGGCGCCAGAAGGTCGACTTGCACAAGAAGAAACCTGTAGCATACTAATAATCAAAACATGGATGGTACTTGTGATTATGGATCGAATAATATAAGAAAAACTAGAGAGATGTTGGAGAGAGAAAGTAAGATGTGGGAGCCTTGAGAGAAAACTAGTAAATATTAGATTGTAAATGAAGGTCCAACACTCTCCCTTGGGTGGGAGAGGGTATTTATAGTTACACATATGGTTGCCCCATAAAACGGGCTGTGAAGTGAGCTGATAGTGGGTAAAGATCCGACTCACTCCACGAATACTAATTACATATTAACATAATATTAAACTACTAGGATAGATACTACGAGTTACTTAATGCTAAACAATACTCGGGGTGATCGAGTCTTTTCATATGAATAGTCGTATTCCTAACAATCTCCCCCGAAGGGAGGTCACCCCGGAAATAATAAAGTGAATTCTGGCATTATGATCTTTGAAGTAAATGTCGTAGCTCTTAGTCAGTGATTCTTCATTGTTGTAAAACTTTGTGCCTTCAGTAGTGGACATTTGATGACCGTTCTCCTGATGTGGATGATCTTTGAGTATTCTTGAGATTCATCATCCAATGTGTGTCGCCAGGTCATCTTTCATCAGCATTGTATCCATGTGATTTGGTGATCATTGTAGCGCCATGCTCACACTTTTCTTCATCATGATTGTCAGCATCAGAGTAGTGGAAGCATTGTTGAAGACTTATCATTTATCATGATTTCGTTGAGTATGTAGATGAAGTGTGAGCATGCGGTGATGGATCAGGATCTTTTCTGCAATCAGCATCAATCACCAAATATTCCTGCATAAGACAGTTAGCAATAAAATGTCCGGTACTTACAGGTTCGGACTTAGAGATTGTTAACATCATAGTGTGAAAACTTTCTCTAAACCTTACCAAGGCCGTTCCTAAATCGGATACCCTCGAAAGGGCTTACAAGATCTACCAAAGTAGATTAATGATTAGGTGAGTCGCTATAGATCACTCCAAGACTGTAGATCGTTTTGAAACCTCCACGATCACTAAGCGTAATCCACAAGGAATTACTTAAGTGGCCTGCTTTCAGGGCTATTTGATGTTGGCGCTGGCAGGAATTTCAATTCAATCACTGGGAGTCACACTAGTAACTTCCCTCATAAATGTTCTAGCAGATTGCTAAGATCTGCGTAGGTGATGACATTAAATAAGTACATTTTATTAGCATCATTTATCCTATGTATATTGCTTGCTTTGTATTATTTTATATGGGAATTGATACTTAATCGCCTACTTTTGTAATTCTCAGTTATAAACAAGCATTTGGTGAAAGTTAGCTATTATTGACGTAAAACAGAGCAAAATGATCAAGATTGGAAAAGTCTGCTGAATTGAAGAGATTAAAGACCATTGCCTGACTTTGAAGCATGCGCCACATCTGATTTTATCATGGGTCGCATATGAAACTTTGGTCAACGAAGAAGAACCAACTTGTTCTACTCCAGATACGCCGCATTACATTTCATACATACGGCGTATCACTCTCAAGACTTCACCAAAAGATGATCCAAGATACAAGAAGACATGCGCCGCATAAGAGATTGAAGATACACCGCATCTAAAGGCGGTGTACGAATATTCTGGAATATAATAATCTTGGACCCCACGCGAAGTTACCTTGATACGCCGCATCGGACCAATCCGATGTGCCGTATTTGCCAAATACAATCTTACCGAGAAATCAAGTGAAGATTAGAAGCTTAAAGAAGAAGTCAAAGATTACAAGTCGACACTTGAAGATGCTTTCGTATTTTGGCCGTAAAATCTTCATCCGGACTCTGTTTTTGTTGATTCAAGCGGCCACGGAAAGAGAAAAAGGTGATCTATCTGATTCTGAAGGAGATGCGGTGCAAGAATGCGCCGTATTGGCTGATGCTCCATATCAGAATTCTAGATATGCCATATCTTGTCAGTTTCAGACTTAGAGGCTACGTTTACTTATAGATGCGGCGCATCTAACTCTCTAGATGCGCCGTATCGACCCCGATTTCAGAATCTATAAATACGAGGCTCATTCACGAATTAGGGGATCCTTGGGAACCCTTAGGGCCATTCCCAAACGATCAAAGACCCTCCAAATAGTAGAAGATCAACCTTGAAGACCTAATTATCCTTGAAGAACATCTCCAATCATTGTTAGCGTATCATATTCACTATTTTTAATACACTATTCATTAAGATTATGTTTACGTGCTTTGTTACAGAGATTGTGGGCTAACATCCTTATGTGTTAGCCAAGTTTATGATTATTTGATGTTTTGATGTGTTCCTAATTCGATTGGTTGCTCAGTCTTCATTTTGATTACTTATGTTAAGTAGTTTTGTTTTATTGTATTATTAAGCTTTAATTCATCAGGATAGATAGGCTTGTGACTATATGACTACGGAAGATCATACACACCCCTTAATATTGCTTTCCTATAAATTAAAGTCTATATGATGATGTCTTTGGTGACTTATATTAGTGCATTGATAACCTCTGTGTCTAGCTGAGCATTGCTTGGGCTGCCGTACCCCTTCCTCGCCTATTTAATCTGACGTCTTTAGATAAATAGGATAGACATAAGTGATCATTAAGGGTTTACTCGCCGATATAATGCGATCCAATGAGAAAGGTTTAATTAAATACACTTCATATAGAACTAACAATAAAACAAGTGACAAGCTATTTATCATAAACAAAGTAATTACTAAGCAGCTTTATGCGGATTCCTATTAATTGTGACAGGATTAATTGAATGGAATCTAGACTCTAGGTATACGAGAGGTAGGATTGACCGCGCCTAGTCGTGAGTACGGTCACTGCATGTCTTAGGAATTTGTCAAAACTTAATCATTTATGACTGAAGTTGGCTAACACGTTCTTCTTGTCTATTGGTATCTTCACAACTTCTATTGTTTGTTAGTTTAATTAGTTAAATATAAAACCAAATCCGTGCCAGTCTCTCAGGCTGAAACCCCCCTTTTTCGTTAATTTAGATTAATTTAGTAGAGTCGAATACCTTTAGAATTAGTATGTTAGAAATCTCACTCTTAGTGATCGACACCCTACTTACCAACTACGCTACATTGATCGGGTACACTGCGCGTTAGTGTTGTTATAGGTTAAGTCGGCAAAATATAAATTTGAAACTTGATAAGGAATAATCACCTATACAACGACACATCAAGTTTTTGGCGCCGCTGCCGGGGAGTGAATTTATCTTTTTACTAGTTTTATTGGTAATTTTCTGTTTTTAGTTTGTTTTTGTGTGTTTGGTTAGGTTGTCTGTTAGTTTGTTTACTGTCTGTGTGTCTGTATCAGAAGGGAGATACGGCGTATTCTTGTCTGTGAATACGACGCATCTTTCTGTTTCAATATGGTACATTCTTGTCTGTGAATACGGCGTATTAACGCTTTGCGGGCATTTTTTTTTTATTTTTTTTTTATTTTCTGCGTTTATTTAATTTTTAGTATTTAGTTTTTATTTTTTGTTTCGGTTACTGCTGTTCTTGGTTGTTTATCTTCAGGTAATCATGGAGGTGGACAAACCGGACATAACTGTGGAAGAATATCTTAGGCTTAACAGAGAAAGATCCTTGTGTGATAATAAGGAGTACGATCGGGAAAGAGCAAGATATGGTGCACAAGTAATCAATGATAAAGAACCCACGATGGAAGAATACTTGTTATTAAAGCAGAAAAAGTCAGGGAAAGAAAGAAAGACATTGCCATTTCGACACACTTGGACTTTGTCCAATGATGATGATGAAGAAGAATCATATGATCTTGGTGCAATTAGGAGTCCGGCAATAGTTATTGGTGATGTTTTTCTCCGGAAGTTGCCCGAGATGAAGAAGAGTCACATGTGTTTGATTTGAATGAAAATCCGGCAATTGTTTACAAAGAAACTTATTCATCCGAAAGTGCTTATGATGAAAATGAAGATGAATGTGGAACAATGGTGTATAATGCTATTACTTGTGATTTTCCACCCGAGTTGGAAGATATATTCTCGTCCTATCAAAAACACCATGATGATATTTCATCGGATGAAGATAATGAGTATTCTAATATTGAAAGTTTTGATTGTATTGTGTACGATGGGATAACGCAATTGCCACCACAAAATGAAATATTCATGTGTGGAATAGATGAGCCAAATTATGAACCCACAAAGGATTTTGAAGAAATGTGGGATGACTTATTTGAAGCGGCTATTCGGGATAAAGATGAAATTGTGAAACCACTAGTTGAAGATGGAGACTCACAAGATGAATTAGAGTCACTTACAATACAATGTGGTACAAATTTATTTAATATTATTAATCCCGTTACTAATCATCTTGCTAGTTTTCCTAAATAGGTTGCAAAACAAAAGAATGATGAGGTGGAATTTATTACACTACCTAATGAAGCATATAAAGCACCTGTTATCAACCCATTTTTGGTTGAACTCGAGAAAGAATTCAAGGATGAGCTGATGGACACGACCATGATTGAAGAGGATGACTTCAATCCTATGAAGGATATTGATGTGTTTCGAAAGCTTTAAATTTATTAGACTAGTTTCACCATTTCCTTAATACACAAAACACATGGGTAAAAGTATAACCCCCGTTTATAGCAAAGTTTGAGGTAAGACCAGGTCATCCCAAGAGAGGATGTTGTTTCTTATTGCTAGTTAAAGGTAACAAAATTAGATTCCAATGATTGTCACTTATCACTAAAACAGTTTTTGTTGGATTTAAGATTTTTGAAATGTTTTCCCAATTAATATTAAAAGTATGTTTATCTAAGGCAAAGCACATGAGAATTATAAGAAGTAGCATCACAGAAGTTACATGGACAAAGCATAAGAGTAGAGCATGATGGTTAATCACGTTAACTAATATATCTATCCTATGTAAAATAATCTCCTTTCGGCCTTTGATTCTAGATACACAGAATGCATAAAGTGTGGTCCAAGTATGAAGTATAAAACATGCATTTCCTCTAGTCAAGCCGTTAGACATTAGACTAGCCATTAAACGTATGATAGTCAAGATAATCAATTGTTTTACTAAGCAATTCTCACAAGCATAGCAATGAGTTGTTATAGATAGACAATTCATAATATAACCAACATGATTGAATCTTTCGACCTTTAAGCAATCACAATGACCAATCAAGAAAAATGATAAGAGACTAAACAATGACATATCAAATGCAAATACCATAGATTCAATATTCATGATACATGTTAGGAACTCGTTTCACAATTATATCAAGTCTCGATCATTTGGAATGAACATTAGGTTGCTTAGTATTATTATGTCCTAAGTTATTTTGTTAACTAGGCTTTAGAATAATCCATGTGCCTTAAAGCCCACGCCTAGAAGGAAAGGGAGAAGAGGGAGTGTTGCCCTATTTCATCCCTATAAATAGAACATGTATGGCACTTGTTTTATTGTTGGTTATTTTGATATCTAAGCTATACTTTGTCAAACTCTCTTTAGAATATCATATAATCTTCCATCTCTATTTCTCATCTCTTTTCTACTATTGTAATATTACAAAATGGTGACCTAACAAGTGGTATCATCGCTAGAAGATCGTGTGTGGTGTTTAGTTGTGGTATTGGATTCGAAATATTTTGTATTTTTTTATATAGCTCGAATTTTTCAAAAGGTTCAATTTTTGTGTTTGTTTCTTGGATTTGTTAACACTCTTTTCTTTATAATAGTGTTACAAATCCTTACAAACATAAAAGATTCAAACTTTTGATAAAATCTAGCTATTAGAAAAAATTCGTACTTTATATTTTTCCTCAAAATTTCGAACAGTCATATTTTGTGTTTAAAAACTTAAAGTTTGCAACTTTCTGTTAGATTTTATGTTCTTTTGTATAAAAGTACAAGAATATTGAATTTGCAATCAAGTTTTGGCAATCTTTTTGCGTATTCGAAATTTTGTGTTCATCCATATTTCGATTAGTCAAAAATTGTGTTTAAAAACTTAAAGTTTGTAACTTTCTAATAGATTTTATGTCCTTTTGTATAAAAGTACAAGAATCTTGAATTTGCAATCAAGTTTTGGCAATCTTTTGGTGTATTCGAAATTTCGTGTTCATACCATATTTCGAATTGACGGTTCTGAAGGTTATTTGGATGTTTTGGATTGACTCGGTGTTATTTCTAACTTTTACAAGATAGAATAAACACTTCGACTTTTGGATAATTTCTATTTTGTACAAAATAGAAATTTTGGTTCTCGAATAGGCTTATGGAAAAATTTTCGAATAGGTGTCTGTTTTTTTGAATAGACACTCAAATTTCAAATAGGATTTTTCGAATAGTGCTTTAAATTTCGAATAGACCGTCATATTTCGATTAGTACCCCATTTTTTGAATAGAAACCTAAATTTCAAATAGACTGTCATATTTCGAATAGCACCTCATATTTCGAATAGAGCCCCATATTTCGAATAGACTATCAAATTTCGAATAGTACCTAATATTTCGAATAGAGCCCTAAATTTCGAATAGACTGTCATATTTCGAATAGACCCTCATATTTTGAATAGACCTTCATATTTCGATTAGACCTTCACATTTCGATTAGTGAACTTAATTTTTCTAATAGTCAAGAACTTTCAAAGATTCATAACATAACGTCACAACATAACACTTCACATAATCTATAAGATCCATCATATACACAAGTTTTTCTTTTTAATATCTTCTAATTTTCCTTCTCAAAAAAGAATTCAAATTTTTACGCGAAATTCCAATTTTGGTATAACGGTGAAATGTTTGGCCCAAAATTCAATTTTTTAGGTCAAAATTCAAATTTTTTCGGTGAAATTTGGTGTCAAAATTTTTTTTAATCTAAAATTTTTCTAGTGACCTTCGAATTGCATTTTATGGTGAATTTCAAATTCTAGGAGAGAAAATTTTCAGATTCAATTTTTGGAGGGAAAATTTGAATTCACTATATCGATCTTGTTTATGATCTAACAACCTTTTCACATTTTGTTTGATTATTCCGATTACATCGCAACAATCACGGGGGAGAGAAAATGTATCAATCAAGGTCGCTAATGTATGAACAAAGTCACAGCTCCCTCATTCGTCATGTTCTGCTCTTTGGCAATGTATCAAGGCCTCCCATGTTGCTACCAGGAACCTACACTGATTGGAAATGGGGATTTCTACAATGGCTCATAGATCGTCCTGATGCAGATCTCATGCTTAAATCCATTCGAGATGGTCCATACAAAATGATATTTCTTGCTGACTCAATCAAATCAGGGATCATAAGACTACAAACTGTTGTAGATTTGAATGATACTGAACTTGCTCAGTACACTGCTGACAAAGAGGCTGCATTCATCATCACATTAGCTCTTCCCAATTCAATTTACATGAATATGGACTATCATGCCAGTGCTCATGACATGTGGAATTATCTTGAAGCAATGCATCGTACAGAAGAACTTCATCACATCAGAATGATACAAATTCTTGAATCATGTTTAAGCATGAATCCACTGCAGACCATTCTCCCTACTTGACCATGGATCCTTAATCTACACTTCAAGTGGTCTCTTCTTCAATCCCCCAAATGCACCTAAGCCTATCTTCATTCCACAAGACCATCCTGCAACACTAAATGCTCATATGCAATCTCTTCTGCAAAATCTAGTGAAGTTTGGACTAGTATCTACTGAGAAAGGCAAAGGCATCATGACTTCAACTACTGATGATGAAGAAGATCGTTTCGAACCAAGCATGGCATTAATGGCACATACAGATGACACTGATGAAGGGGATGTGATGTTAATGGCAAACATGCAGGAACTTGAAATGGATGATACAGACCCAGTGTACGACACACATGCTAATTCTGAAGATCCATTTGTGAAATTTAACCAAAGAGAAATGCATGGCATCTTTCAGATTACTTCATTCACACCTTAAGGTCCTCTCAAACAAAGACTTAGCGGGAACTCGTTCCGAGTATGGATTTAAACGGGCATTTCCATCACTTTTTGGTGAAGATGTTGAGATTTTCACTCATATGATGTTCCTCAACATGGATCAACTTGAAAATCAACTTAGCAAAGAAGAACTTCACGAGAATGGATCCACGGCTGCCTTTTGTGTACTTAAGAAACAGTTTCAGCAATTCATCCGTATGAGGTTATATTCGGACGATGACTCTCTCATTACAAGCAAGTATTTTCTTGAATACACTCGACTCGATTTTCAAAATTTCAAAGATATACTGCTCCAACTAATGGATTCTATTGAGAAATTGATTGCTGAAAGAATACTTCACAAAAAGGGTATAACAGAAGGGTGAATGAAAGAAAGTTGCAGACTCAAGAAGGGAAGGATAATACGGCTAAAGCATTGGATGCTAGTTTGGTTGACACGGAAAGTAGTGGGACAGAATTGGAACAGTCGAATGACAGCAGCAGATTAGGGAATGATACAGACACTGATTGTGCAGAGATCAGAACCTCCTATGACTCAGAGCCCAACTTTGACAAAGAACAGATGGTTGAGGAAGATGTAATACCCATCTATGACACATAACCCAAATTTGACAAAGAGCTAATGGTTGAGGTACAATCTACTGTTGATCATATTATGCCTGCAAATGAGAAACAACAATCTGGGCAACCTAACTTCAATAATGAAGGAGAGGTTGACTAGAATGTTGTACAATGTCTAGACAAACATTTTGAGTCTGAGCCCTTACTTGATAATCTAATGACTGAAACATCAAACCAAACTCTTGAGTCTGAAAACATTCTTCTCAAAAAGACCATTGCCCAGTTTCAAAAAGATTTTTCAAAACTTGAGGCACATTGCATCTCACTTGAACTTAAATTGCAAAACAAATCTCTAACTTCGGGTAACAATGGTCAGTTTATGAATGAACTAAGTAAACGTGTGGATACATTAGTTAAGGATAATTAGCTTTTAAAAGGTCAAATTCAAGCAAAGGGGTTCGCAAATGCTGCATTGCAAAACAAATTAAGAAGATTGACTGGCTAGAGTGTGGATACTAAGTTTGCAAAACCATCAATCTTGGGGAAACCGCCTCTTCAAACAATCAGAAAACCATCAGTGGTTAGACAACCAACTGCATTTATATCTGAACGACCCAAATTTTCAAAATCTCGGTTTGCCTCCCAAGTTCTTGAGATAAATCATTTGACAAAACCAGTCAATCCACATTCCTGGCCTAAGGAAAATGAACCTGTGTCTGCTAAACCTCAACACGTGATTATACCTGGCTTATCTAGGATTAGTTCGAAAACAATGTCTAAACCGAGCATTAAAAGTAAAGAGTCCTATGACATTAATGACATGAACAAGAACTATGATCTAGAAAAAGCTAGTAAAATTGCGTTGCTTCAAAAAGATGGAATTCTAGGTTCAAAACCTCATGTGATGCCTTCCACTGTATTGCAAAACACCGCTAGTAGTAGCAAACCAAAACCTAAGAGTACTCAACAAACTAATAGGAATTGGATAGCATCTAAGAGTAGTTGCGTAAACAATTATGATGTTTGTTCTTTAAAATATCTTTAAAAGGGAAATTCACGTGCAAAGGCACAATCGAGTAAGACAAACAAACCCGTTGAACTAAAAGCCATAAATCTGAAATCTAAGAAGTGGATCAATATAGGACATAGGTTTTCTCAACCAAGTGATGCTCCCACATTTCATTCCGCTGCACCTAAGAGGAAAACATCTCCTAGATCTAACCTTAGGTGGGTACCCATGAGTAGATTTTTCAAATCGATTGGTCTTAGGTGGATTCCTACAGGAAAGATTTTAGATATTTTCACCAAAACTAATGTATAATCCATAGAATCTATCCCTGAGGCGAGAAAGCAAATCATTGATATTGTGCGTTCTGGTGTCAAGAAGATAATTGACACTACAACTTTATGCTTCTAACATCCGGAACCCAATTACACTTGGGGATCCATATTCTCTGTTTTGTCTCTTCTTTCTTTCTTTACAAATTCAACAGGAATAGCTTCAGAACAACTCAGTTTCGGACCCGAGCTTAATTTAATGGCTTCGGAACAACTCAGTTTCGGACCCGAGCTTAATGTAATGGCTTCGGAACAACTCAGTTTCGGACCCGAGCTTAATGTTATGGCTTCTGAGTACAACAACTTAGGACCCGCAACCAACCGTCTAAAGTTCCCAGATCCTTCAGTTGAACTGTTATCACTCACCCGTGAACAATTTGGAAACTTTGTTTGCTCTTCTGTTCACCGAGAATGTCGAATAACGTGCTCCAGATGTATCTACTATTTCCGCTGCACAACCTGATACTATTCCAATTAAGATACAACTGAATTTACAACAACAACTGTTGCTGTAGATGCACCTCCAATCGATTCTCCAACTACAAAAGAACAAACTGCTTCCAATAACAATGCTACAGCTGATGATCAACTAAATCAAGAAGTACACGTACCTGCAGATTATGACGGAAATGCTTTCTTCAATCCATTTGCACTGGCTCCAACCATTCCTGATATAGCAGAGTCATCTTCTCGCAATTTGGATCCGTCTAATATGCATACGTTCCACCAACATCACCCTTCGACACATCATTGGACTTTAATGGATTTGGTATAACAAGCTGGACACTAAAGGCACAATATTTCGTAACAAATCTCGTTTGGTAGCAAAATGATACGGTCAATGAAGCAGGATTATACATCACTGTCATCAACAAAAGCTGAATACATAGCTATGTCTGCCTGCTATGCTCCAATCATATGGATGCGATCTCAGCTCATGGATTATGGTTATACCTTTTGACAATATCCCGATGTACTGTGATTCCAAGAGTGTCATTGCTATCTCCTACATTACAGTTCAACATTCAAAGTCCAAGCATGTTTCTCTCTGATATCATTTCATCAAGGAGCATGTCGAAAAGGGTACGATTGAACTTTACTGTGTGGATACTCAAAAAATCATCTTTCAAAGTGTGCAAACATCAAATCTTCAAAACATGTTCCTCATATGTAAAACTTTTTCAAAATTCAATCAATGGAACACATTTTGAGGGGGAGAAATTTTTTCACAAAATCATGAAGTTTGCACACCTTATCATAATTCCTCAAGAAAAATTGTTTCTTCATCATCCAGATTAAAAATTCATTTTCAAAAGTTCTATGATCTCTCAAATTAAAATGTGCAAAAAGTTTTCACAAAGTAAATGCTAATTCGAGGGGGAGAAAAGAAATTTTTCTGCAGTGATCCCAACATTAACCATGCTTAGACTTCAAATGTAAAAGCTATTAATCTTTAATGAGTAAAGTTCACAAAAAGTCTTAAACTTAGGTAAAAGGGCATTGAATGGAAAATAAAACGGGCTTTAATCAATGTTTCCACAAATGTTCTCAAAAGTTTCACACATAAGTAAAAACCTCAATGAATCAGACTAACGATTTTTTCTCTTCGATCTTTTTCCATAATTATGTGTTCATCATTTCTTCTTGGTTGTTGTCTAATCGTTCCCTAAATGTTTCAAATGTTTTCAACAGTCAAAAAGTCATAATCAGAAACTAGGGCTTAAGTAATTATCGATTGCAGCATTTTTTGTGTATTATTAGTCTAATAAATCAGTTCATATAGCTTTAGAGAACACTAAAGAATGCACGATTAGGTTTTTACACGATCAGAAAAAACCTAAGTTTGAAATCAAGTGATTTAGGGGTTTAAGATGTAGATGTCTTTGCTGCTACTACTAGGACGTTTGATTGTTCAATATTCTTGCATTATGATGCTAACCTGCATGCAAAGTCTCAAATCATAACCCCAAACCATGATAATAATAGGAAAATTTCGAGTGAGAGAATGAATTAATCTGTGATCTTGTGTGATAATTTGAGAATACTGAGCACTTAGGAAGATTTAGAATGAGGTTTTGATTTATCTGTATACTCGTTTGTGCCTGATACATTTCTCTGTGTGCAAGTACATGTCATCCCATTGAAAGTCAAAATTTCAGCAATTGTCAAAATGTTTCTTATGGAACATATTTTGAGGTTTAAGGGCACAATGTGTCAAAAGGCTAAACTTGGAAAAGGATTCAACTGATGAGAAACAAGTTTTTTCAAATTCTACATTTTTGCTTTACACTGGTTAAAGCAAGTGTGGAAACCAAAGCAAAGTCGTTCAAAACCTTTCAAATTTTCAATACCTGGAATGCTTTGGCTGCAATAAAAGAATGACTCTAAACATCCCAAATACCGGAAGGTTTCCATTCATCTCAATTCTTCAAAAAGAACCCATGAGGTTCAACTCTAGATGGAAATCTTCTTTTTCTGATTTTAAAACTCAAAAGAGAGACACCGGGTTTCTCAAACAACTTTCAACTGAAAAAGAGTTTTAAATTTCCATTAATTCAACGAGTAGTATTTCAAAATGAAACAAAGTTTTTCAGTCCTCGTTGGTATTCAACATCTTTTAACTGGATTGACACAACCTACAAATGGATTTCAAATTTTGGAAAACCCGTTGGCGCCATGTTTAAATGGGTTCCCAAGGTTGTTGTCTAATCTGATATTCAAGCATTCTTTGTTGCCTAATACTTGATTGTGTTTTCTAAAACCTTGAGCAGAATCATCCCAAGAATTTTCAAAAAGTATTTTTATAATTACGATTCAAAATTCTGCTTAAGAAGGCTATCTCTGGAATAAACTTCATTATTCGAGGGGGAGTATTTTGTTAAAAGAAAACAAATTTTGTATTAAAACAATGGCTTGTGCACACATAACTGTGTACAACCCGCACTTTGTACTTAAAGGACCCTTAGGTACGCATCAGTGCCTAAATCCTCACATAAGGAGCGAAAGCTTCTTACTTTTGAGTAGAATTAAAAAAAATTTCAAGATTTCTTACAATTCTGCTCAAAAGACAAGTATTTCACCACAATGAGTATTCACTTGTTGAGGGGGAGTACTTGACCAAAAACATCGTTCTTAAGTCAAAAGTTCTTGTTGAATTCTCCCTATAAAACTCAAAAAGCATATTTTAATCAAAAATTTTATCAAAAACAACATTTGATATGCTATTTTTAAGGGGGAGAAGATGAAAAAGTTATTAAAATATGGTGATTAAGTTATATCTCGTGCGAGCTCGACTCAGAATTGACCCATGAATTGACAAAACAACAAATGTAAGTATTCGAAAGGATTTATCAAAGTAGAAAGTACCATTCCGAGAAACTTTTCTTAGATGTTTACTTTGACGGGTCTAACTTCCTTTTAGGAATGTTAACAATTTCATGTTAGTTATTAGGGCTAGTTATCACCTAAAAACTGATAATGAATCCCTTTAACTAAGCAACGTAAATGTGCAAATTTCTGAAAAACATTCACGAGCATATGTGGAGGGGGAGTCTTTCATAAGAAAAACAAAACCCTCAAAGCGTTAACAAAATGTTTCATATTCTTAGAACACTTTGAGTGATTATTCAAAAGTTTGGTTAAATGGCAACAATAGGATAGTCATGGAGTTATAAGGTAACTAAGGTTAGGAATAACCGTCCTATGATCCGCCAGAACCGGATGGATCTACCCAAGGACAACACCAATAGTTAGAAATTAGAAGTCCTTAGGTATGATAGGAAAAAAAGAGAAAAGAATGAAAGGAGAAAGAAGGGGTTGAAGAATTAAAAAGAAATGTAAAGAAAAAGGGTGAAAAGAAATAGCCCTCCATTTGTTCAACCTTAGGTCAGACACCGGGTTCAATTCATATGCTACTGGTCGTTCATAAGGCGACACCGGTATTGAAGATAAAGACGTCAT
>LBNU01013696.1:82992-130114 GCA_014162995.1 Artemisia annua
AATACTCGTCACGACCGAGCAATTGAGCGAATTACTAAAATGTTACCGCATAGATTAGTTGAGTGATTTGAGTGATTTCATTTTCCTATTTCGTGAGGTGTTTGGTTGTGTAATTGAGATTGAACGAATGAATGCTTAACTATAAAAATCCTAGACAACTGTTTAGGATACATTTTCATAAGTTTAATCTAAGGTTTACTTGAGGAAAAGTAAAGTTCAAGTGGGGGGATATTTTATGACATCAAATAAGTACATTTTATTAGCATCATTTATCCTATGTATATTGCTTGCTTTGTATTATTTTATATGGGAATTGATACTTTTGTAATTCTCAGTTATAAACAAGCATTTTGGTGAAAGTTAGCTATTATGGACGTAAAACAGAGCAAAATGATCAAGATTGGAAAAGTCTGCTGAATTGAAGAGATTAAAGACCATTGCCTGACTTTGAAGCATGCACCGCATCTGATTTTATCATGCGTCGCATATGAAACTTTGGTCAACGAAGAAGAACTAACTTGTTCTACTCCAAATACGCCGAATTACATTTCATACATACCGCGTATCACTCTCAAGACTTCAGCAAAAGATGATCCAAGATACAAGAAGACATGCGCCGCATAAGAGATTGAAGATACACCGCATCTAAAGGCGGTGTACGAATATTCTAGAATATAATAATCTTGGACCCCACGCGAAGTTACCTTGATACGCCGCATCAGACCAATCCGATGTGCCGTATTGGCCAAATACAATCTTACCGAGAAATCAAGTGAAGATTAGAAGCTTAAAGAAGAAGTCAAAGATTACAAGTCGACACTTGAAGATGCTTTAATATTTTGGCCATAAAATCTTCATCCGGACTCTGTTTTTGTTGATTCAAGCGGCCACGGAAAGAGAAAAAGGAGATCTATCTTATTCTGAAGGAGATGCGGTGCAATTGGTCTTTGGATGCGCTGTATTGGCTGATGCTCCATATCAGAATTCTAGGTACGCCATATCTTGTCAGTTTCAGACTTAGAGGCTACGTTTACTTATAGATGCGGCACATCTAACTCTCTAGATGCGCCGCATCGACCCCGATTTCAGAATCTATAAATACCAGGCTCATTCACGAATTAGGGGATCCTTGGGAACCCTTAGGGCCATTCCCAAACGATCAAAGACCCTCCAAACAGCAGAAGATCAACCTTGAAGACCTAATTATCTTTGAAGAACATCTCCAATCATTGTTAGCGTATCATATTCACTATTTTTAATACACTATTCATTATGATTATGTTTACATGCTTTGTTATAGAGATTATGGGCTAACACCCTTATGTGTTAGCCAAGTTTTGAGAACGTTTATGAGGGAATATACTTAGGTATTTCTCAAATGATTGAACGGAAATCCTGCCAGGGTTAACATCAAACAGCCCTGACAGCAGGTCACTTCGTTAATTCCTTATGGATTACGCTTAGTGTTTGCGGTGGTTCCAAACGGTCTACAGTCGTGGGGTGATCTCCAGCGACACACTTAATCGTGGGTGTACTTTTGTTTGTCCGTGTAAGCTCTCTAGGGGGTATCCGATTAGGAACGGCCTTGGTAAGGGTTAGAAGGAGTCTTCACACTATGCTGTTGACAATCTCTAATTCCGAACCTATAAGTACCGGACATATTATTGCTAATTGTTTCAATGCAGGTACAACCACCATCTTGGACACCAACTTCCACATGCTCACACTTACATCTCAAAGACTATCAAAGTTCTCACCAAAGATCAATGCAATGTCTAAGCCAAAGAAAGATTCTACGTTACAAAGTTGAAAGACAAAAGATCAAAAGTTATGCAAAGATCCTACATCAACACGAAAGAATCTTCAACAAAGATAAGAGAACTACGGAAGTAAGATAACACAAAGTCAAAGATGTGTGAGCATGTTGGAAAGGCGTAAATCCACTGGAGACAAAGGAGTGGCAAAAGGCATAATACTACATCACTTGATCACTACCACATCAACTGGAACAAAGAGCAAAGAATGATGAATCATTTATCTAAAGATTTTTTGAAGACGTCTAAAGCCGTGAAATTCAAAGATTAAAGACAAAGAAAAGACGTCGAGCAACCTTGATAACCATCATGACCGACCCTTAGGGGGAGATTGTTAGGGACTCGTTTCACAATTATATCAAGTCTCGGTCATTTGTAATGAACATTAGGTTGCTTAGTATTAATATGTCTTAATTTATTTTGTTAACTAGGCTTAGGAATAATCTATGGGCCTTAAAGCCCATGCCTAGAAGGAAAGGGAGAAGAGGGAGTGTTGCCCTACTTCATCCCTATAAATAGAACATGTATGGCACTTGTTTTATTGTTGGTTATTTTGATATCTAAGCTATACTTTGTCAAACTCTCTCTAGAATATCATATAATACAATTCTCATAACAAACATGGCAAAAGTTCCTCAAATAAACATAAGGTTACTACTCAAAACTTAACATAAAGTAAAACGTGTAAAAAAGTATTTCTAACATGATATTTAGTTTATACCGAAAGTATACGAGCTCCAAGGTGTTTCTCCGAGTATGGTTCTGAATTCTTAGCTAGTGGTTCGGTGCAAACCACTAGTAAACTGCTTCTAGTGATCAAAGTGATATTTGTTTTTGTGGTGTGTAAAACTCCGAGTTTAAGCTCCTATTTATAGTGTAGATGGAACCCTAGCATGTCCTTGTGAAGTTATGACAAGCTAATGATCGGTCTTGCTACTTAAGTAGCTCATTAATGTAGAAAGCATAACTGCTATGTGAAGTACGCCGCACATTTGGTGTAAAACCGGCGTGCTTTATTTCGCGTAACCGGCGCTTATGTTGTATATAACCGGCGTACTTTATGTTTGACTTGTAGATATATAGTTGACCAAAGATGCCCGTAAGCGGTGCTCTTCCTTCATATAAGCGGCGTGCTTTAGTCCAAACTATGTCTTTTTCCTGTTATGTTTACAAAGTCATCCATCTCGTGTATTCCTCTTTACTTTCACCAGACCTTTGTCCTGTAAATATATTCTTGTATTAAGTATCAAAAGTCCTAATAATAAGGTTATTTGTCCTATAATTCATATAATATCGGGGGTATAAACATGTATAATACGAGACTCATCAGATATAGAGGAACTCGAACTTTTAACTACCAAAGACCCTTTCTCATCTTTTATGGAAGTCAAGGGACGCCTTACTACCAATGGAACAAACGAAGAAGAAAGGAGACTCATTGATCCTCAACATACTACTCTCTCACATGTAATGTTCAAGCCATCCAATTTATCAACCAAAACGGGTAAGGTAATGAACGAAGTACACATATTGCTAAGGTATTATCTTTAAATATTCTATCCATCTCTAGTAGCAAATTTACACCATTATGGTGCTTATTGCTATTATCACCCACACTTGACCGCAAGTGGGGGGAAAAACACCCTACTACATAGTAAATAAGGGTGGAGTCAGGCTCGTGACTCTAACAAAAACAAGCGCTTCGTGGGAGGCAACCCACGCTTGTATTTTATTTCGTTTTTAGTTTATTTTTATTTTTGTATTTCTGTCAGTTGGTCAATACGGCGCATGCACTTTTAGTGGATGCGGCGTATTAGTTACAGGAAGTTGATGCGGTGACCGCACACATAACCCTTATTTCTAAATAGTGAGAATTAGGCCTATTCCGTTTCCTAATATTTTACCCGAATTCCACAAAAATATGAGTGTGCCGGTGACTTGTAGTAAACTTTAGAACTTGACTTGTATACTACTCGAGACCACAATAATAAGTATTATTGACATAATTGGAGTGACTTGTCTAACTTGGTAAATTTCTAGGATTACACCCAAAAAGACTAATATATGTTATGTTTATTAACTAACTACACTGGTTAGTTAACCCTTTATAAACTCCTTTATTTACTCTCATTTTTAGAGTAAGATACCCCTAGAAAAACCCTCAGAGCCATTCCTTTCGTTAAATGTTTCGTTACACCTTTACACCTTAGCCTACCCTGTAGATTAAAGTCCGTGGTTAGTTACTTTAGGCAAAGTGTGTTTCCTTACATTACCTGTGTTCGTGTGCGTAAATCATTAACTTTGGTTAGGTCGGGAAATTGCACAATGCAATTGGAGTGAAAGTACATATTGTATAATTTTTAGTTTATTTTTTGTGTGTTTACTACTTTCACTATTATTTTTATATCTGAAGTTATGAAGATTTTTTGTGATGGTGAAGTGGTGAAATTTTACACCATTAGTGTTTTTATAAAAAAAATTGAGAAAAGAAAAAAAAAGAGAGAAAAAGAGAAAAGAAAAAGAAAGAAGAAGTTGGTAAGATTGATAAACCAACAATGTAAAGTTATGTAAGTGGTTCATATGGCCACTATTTGTTGTACTATATATATGGATTGCAAGGGAGTTGGCCGTTATGGGAACGCCAACTAAGGTTTATTCTTTGATTAAAATATTATTAAGTCTAATTCGTGTCAACCCAAAGCGTGAATTTCAAGTGTCAAAGCGTGAGTTAGTCAATGATATGTGTCTTATTCATGGGATGGTTGGGAAAGTGATTAACCACACATTAGGACTTAATCTATTTGTTTTGTATTTTTTATTTTACACCAATTTATATCCCAAATATTATCCGTACCCAACCGTATCGTTGTATTCTTTGTTAGCTTTCGAGCATCCGGATATAATGATGGCCAAGTGAGAATATTAAATGTATTAATAAGGTAGTGACCATCCGAGTATTAGATTAATTGACTAACGCGCCAGCGATCTAGTGTGTGACTTGGTGACCATCCGTTATGCAAATAACGTGCCAGCGAACCAAGAAGTGCACTAGTGACCATCCGTTAGTTGAAGCGTCGAGGACTCGCACTAGCAATCTACTAAGTTTGTACAGGAGATGTTTAAACGAAGCTAGGTTTAACACCTAAGCGTCAAAACCTTCTTTACCGCTTTAGACTTGTCACTCCTTAGCTTTAGTGAGCTTATGATAGAATACTCGTCATGACCGAGCAATTGAGCGAATTACTAAAATGTTACCGCATAGATTAGTTGAGTGATTTGAGTGATTTCATTTTCCTATTTCGTGTGGTGTTTGGTTGTGTAATTGAGATTGAACGAATGAATGCTTAACTATAAAAATCCTAGACAACTGTTTAGGATACATTTTCATAAGTTTAATCTAAGGTTTACTTGAGGAAAAGTAAAGTTCAAGTGGGGGGATATTTTATGACATCAAATAAGTACATTTTATTAGCATCATTTATCCTATGTATATTGCTTGCTTTGTATTATTTTATATGGGAATTGATACTTTTGTAATTCTCAGTTATAAACAAGCATTTTGGTGAAAGTTAGCTATTATGGACGTAAAACAGAGCAAAATGATCAAGATTGGAAAAGTCTGCTGAATTGAAGAGATTAAAGACCATTGCCTGACTTTGAAGCATGCACCGCATCTGATTTTATCATGCGTCGCATATGAAACTTTGGTCAACGAAGAAGAACTAACTTGTTCTACTCCAAATACGCCGAATTACATTTCATACATACCGCGTATCACTCTCAAGACTTCAGCAAAAGATGATCCAAGATACAAGAAGACATGCGCCGCATAAGAGATTGAAGATACACCGCATCTAAAGGCGGTGTACGAATATTCTAGAATATAATAATCTTGGACCCCACGCGAAGTTACCTTGATACGCCGCATCAGACCAATCCGATGTGCCGTATTGGCCAAATACAATCTTACCGAGAAATCAAGTGAAGATTAGAAGCTTAAAGAAGAAGTCAAAGATTACAAGTCGACACTTGAAGATGCTTTAATATTTTGGCCATAAAATCTTCATCCGGACTCTGTTTTTGTTGATTCAAGCGGCCACGGAAAGAGAAAAAGGAGATCTATCATATTCTGAAGGAGATGCGGTGCAATTGGTCTTTGGATGCGCCGTATTGGCTGATGCTCCATATCAGAATTCTAGGTACGCCATATCTTGTCAGTTTCAGACTTAGAGGCTACGTTTACTTATAGATGCGGCGCATCTAACTCTCTAGATGCGCCGCATCGACCCCGATTTCAGAATCTATAAATACCAGGCTCATTCACGAATTAGGGGATCCTTGGGAACCCTTAGGGCCATTCCCAAACGATCAAAGACCCTCCAAACAGCAGAAGATCAACCTTGAAGACCTAATTATCCTTGAAGAACATCTCCAATCATTGTTAGCATATCATATTCACTATTTTTAATACACTATTCATTATGATTATGTTTACGTGCTTTGTTATAGAGATTATGGGCTAACACCCTTATGTGTTAGCCAAGTTTATGATTATTTGATGTTTGGATGTGTTCCTAATTCGATTGGTTGCTCAGTCTTCATTTTGATTACTTATGTTAAGTAGTTTTGTTTTATTATATTAGTTAGCTTTAATTCATCAGGATAGATGGGCTTGTGACTATGTGACTACGGACGATCATATATACCCCTTAATATTGCTTTCCCATCAATTAAAGTATATATGATGATTTCTTTGGTGACTTATATTAGTGCATTGATAACCTCTGTGTCTAGCTGAGCATTGCTTGGGCTGCCATACCCCTTCCTCGCCTATTTAATCTGACGTCTTTAGATAAATAGGATAGACATAAGTGATCATTAAGGGTTTACTCGCCGATATAATGCGATCCAACGAGAAAGGTTTAATTAAATACACTTCATATAGAACTAACAATAAAACAAGTGACAAGCTATTTATCATAAACAAAGTAATTACTAAGCATCTTTATGCGGATTCCTATTAATTGTGACAGGATTAATTGAATGGAATCTAGACTCTAGGTATACGAGAGGTAGGATTGACCGCGCCTAGTCGTGAGCACCGTCACTGCAGGTCTTAGGAATTTGTCAAAACTTAATCATTTATGACTGAACTTGGCTAACACGTTCTTCTTGTCTATTGGTATCTTCACAACTTCTATTGTTTGTTAGTTTAATTAGTTTAATATAAAACCAAATCCGTGCCAATCTCTCAGGCTGAAACCCCCCTTTTGCGTTAGTTTAGATTAATTTAGTAGAGTCGAATACCTTTAGAATTAGTATGTTAGAAATCTCACTCTTTGTGATCGAAACCCTACTTACCAACTAGGCTACATTGATCGGGTACACTGCGTGTTAGTGTTGTTATACGTTAAGTCGACAAAATATAAATTTAAAACTTGATAAGGAATAATCACCTATACAACGACACATCAGTAGGACTCATAAGTTTACCACTGGTGTCCTTAAAGTTGAATCACTAGGGTAGGAGTAGCACGTGTTCCTATGAGATCTTTTGATACATCCCATGGCTCTAGACTCTATATGTGCATAATCTGGTCGTCGGAGACTGGAGCAGTGTCTCCAGTTTCAATATCAACATGGCTCGTAATGAGCGGTCGATAGATTATGCAGGGTTCCCCGAGAGAATGAAACAAGCTCTTTTGAGAGAACTTTAGTGGCTTAGAAGGTTTAGTGCAGTGCATCACTGGGTCCATGACGTCTTGTCTTCACTACCGGTGTTACCTAAGTAACTACCAGTAGCATATGGATTGAATCCGGTTTCTGCCCTAAGGTTGAATAATGGGAGGGCTATTTCTTTTCACTCTTTCTCATTTCATTTCTTTTTAATTCTTTAACCTCTTCTTTCCCCTTTCTCACATTGCACCTTTTTTCATAATCGTACTTAAGGACTTTCTAAACTATCTATTTGGTATCGTCATTGGGTAGATCCCTCCGGCTCTGGCGGATCATAGGACAGTTTTCCTAACCTTAGCCACCTTATAACTTCATGACTATCCTATGTTGCCGTTAACCAAATATTTGAAAAGTCACTCGAAGTGCTTATGATTAGGAAACACATTTTGTTAACACTTTGAGAGTTTTATATTTTCCAAATGCTCCCCCTTAACATGTGCTCATAAGTTTTAATTCAAAATTTTGCACATGTTGGGTAGAGTTGCACTTTTTGAATTGATCCAACTTCAATGAACAAGACCCATTCGAGACACGTTTACAACACTAGTTGGACTAGCTTGAAATTATTACCCGTCCTGATTAAGTTCACAAAAGGTTTCTCGAAATGGTACAATCTACTCAGACAAGTCCTTTCGATTCATGACAATTTTCGTCAATTCATTAGTAAAGTATGAGTCACGCTCAAATGAGATGCCAAATCCTTTTAGTTACCACAAGCCGTTTAGCTCCCCCTTAATATATGCATTGTTATACTAAAGATTTTGGCACATATGGGAGAGCTTATGTTTACGTCCAAAACATCACATTTTTATCAGATTTTCATATTTAAATCACATTCTTTCCCTCGATCAAAAATTTCAAATCTTTTGAGATTTTGTGATCCCAATTGATTTAAATACGTTTAGAAAATATGGGAGAAAATGTGGTCGGATTTTAATATGTACTGATTTTGAAACGAACTGATTAACTGAGCACAACTGATGGTGCACAAAGTTTTAAAGGTGCAGAAATTTTGAGCAAATACTCTCCCCCTCAATTAATGACCCGTTTTCTATTTAAAGAGTTGTAGTCATTACATTGAGCGTCAAGTATTTGCGAAAATTTAACTCCAATTGCCACCTTGTGAACCGCAAAGTCTCTCTTGAAGAATCATAGATGAGAGAGACTTTGTGATGTAAAGAAGACTTCTCTTCTTATACAAGAAGTAATGCACTGAAACGTACATTATTTTGAAGAAACACGAATATAAAGTAATCCGTGTCCGGGTGAACTTCACCCAGTGAGAGGAACAACTGTCTTTGTGGCGACGTGTTTTCCCCAAATATAAGAACGGGTTGCTATCTGAAGTAATAGCAGGCCATTATGACATGTTTTAACCAATTATTATAACTTATGCTCGAGCTTCATTTAAAGACCCGTGCAATTATTGAGTGACATTTCTAGGACCGTAAATGTTATCGATAAACATAAGACATGCCTAAGGTAGAACAATTTTTTGGTATTTTTCGATTTTTTTGCTTTTTATGGTTTTTATATGTTTTATATTTTTCTATTTTTCTTTTTGGTTTTTAAGCTATATACAAGGATACGTGAAGCGAATCCATTACTCCTCGTTCTCTTCCTGAAGACTTTTGAGTGTCTCTGGTGTAAGGCTTTTCATTCCAAGGCGCAGAGAAATAAATTGAAATCATTCTCTTGGAAGTGCCTTAGTAAAATATCTACGAGATGAAACTCTGTCCTCACGGAGTATAGTTCCACAACCCCTTTCTCAACTTTTTCTCTGATGAAGTGATGTCGAATATCAATGTTCTTTGACCTGGAGTGCTGGACGTTGTTGCAGCAGAGAGCAATTGCACTTTTGTTGTCGCAATACATCGGAATTTTGTTGTAAGAAAAACCATAATCCGATAATTTTGTTGTCCACAAGATTTGAGCACAGCAAGAAGACATGGCAATGTATTCAGCTTCTGTGGAGGATATCGATGTACTCATTTGCCTTTTAGATGACCAGCTGACAAGTTTGTCTCCAACAAATTGAGCACCTCCTGATGTACTCCGACGAGTATCTTGACACCCAGCATGGTCAGTATCAGAGTAGGCCGTGAGAGCCATAGCCGTGTTCTTAGGGTACCAGAGACTCATGTGAATAGTCCCCTAAAGATACCTGAACACCCTCTTGACTGCTTCCAAGTGCCTTTTGGTTGGCTTGGATTGATATCGAGCACGCATGCATATAGCAAATAGAAGATCTGGCCTACTAGCAGTGAGGTACATTAGGGATCATGCTGCGATACTTGGTTTGGTCGACAGGGATCCCATCAATGTCCTCATCCAATTTAGATCTTTCAACCATAGGAGTATTAGCTGAGTCACATGATTGAAATCCAAACTTCTTCAAAATCTCATTAGCATACTTGGATGAATTGATGAAAATGACATTGGGATTTTGTGAGATTTGTAACCCCAAAAAGAATGACATTTGTCCCATCAAGGACATTTGGAACTCAGAGTTCATCTCTTTAGTGAACCGATCACATTCCATAGAGTCAGACGAGGCAAAGATAATGTCATCTACATAGATTTGAACATGAAAAAGGTGTTTGCCCAATTTTCTAGCGAAAAGTGTAGGATCAACAACACCCTTGGTGAACTTGTTAGCAAGAAGAAACTTGGACAATGTGTCATACCATGCTCTAGGAGCCTGCTTTAGGCCATAGAGAGCCTTTTTCAAGCGGTAGACGTGATTAGGGCACTAGGGTCCATGAATCCTTCAGGCTGACTAACATAGACCACCTCTTTCAATTTACCATTTAAGAATGACGACTTAACATCCATTTGATATAAAACCATATTCTGACTGGCAGCATTAGCAAGGAAGATTCTTATGGCTTTAATTATAGCAACAGGTGCGAAGGATTCTTCAAAGTCTACGCCTTCTTCTTGACGGTATCCTTTGGCTACAAGCCAAGCCTTGTTTTTCAGAACATCACCATGCTCATCAAGTTACACTTTAAATATCCACTTGAGAGCGATAATCATAGCACAATCTAGAGGAGGAACTAATTCCCATACTTCGAGTCAATCAAACTCGTGAATTTCTTCTTGCATTACAGTAAACCAGGAGTCTTTGCACAATGCATCTTTGAAATCCTTGGTTCGGCTTTTGACAATACAGAATTAGAGAAGCACCACAAGGCATTGATGGCAAGTTGTTTACGTGTAGATACCAGACGAGAAGGGTTTCCAATGATGTTGTCAATCGGGTGATCATTTTTCCATTTCTTGATATGCTCATGATGTTGAGGGTAGGGAACTAATGATGTCATCTGATGCTCCCCTGATGATGCGGTATCGTTTGTAGGGTCAGGGGCAAATATGTTCACGAACGGAGCATCATCTGCAGAGGCAAACGGATTCTCTTCAGTAGAATTATCGACTGCAACCTCTTGATGTACGGAGGATGACTGAAGATTAGATGATGTTTGTGAAGTACTAGCAGATGGTGCTTCTTGACTGAGTGATACAGACACAGATGGACCATTTGATTTGTGTGGAATTTGAGCTTCGATAACTGGAGGCAAAGGTGGATCATCATTGCTTGGGTTAACAGTTGGAGGCTCAAAATATTCATCAAACATTGGGTCAAACAGACTCTTCAATTCTTCACTTGTGGGTGGTACATAAGGTAATGCAGGAGTGGGATGTTGTACAAGTCCTGAACTGATTGGTGTAGGAGTAAAAAGATTAGATGCGGGTCCAGAACTAGTGTGTCCCAGAGCCAGTTGCTCAGTCAGCTCATCAAATGTAATGTGAATGGTTTCCATGATTTGTCGAGTTCTCTTGTTGTAGATTCGGTATCCCTTGCGATCTGGTCCATAACCAACAAAGACTCCAATATCGGATTTAGCCTTGAGTATACCCAAGTCTTCACTATCATTGGTCGGGTAACATAGTGCACCAAACACACGTAGGAAGGAGAGGTACAGCTTTCTTTGATGTACAAGCTCATAAGGAGTTTTGTTGTGGAGAGGATGTATCAATGATCAGTTTTGAGTGTAGCAAGCAGTTGCAATAGCTTCCGCCCAGAGAAATATTGGAGTTTTGGAAAATATCAGCATGGTTCGAGAAGCTTCAACAAGAGTACGGTTTTGTTTTTCAACAACTCCATTTTGCTGAGGCATACGTGGAACACTCTTTTGGTGACTTATCCCAATGCTTTCATAAAACTGAGTGAGTTATTGATTAACAAACTCAGTTCCATTGTTTGTGCGGATGAATCTGACGGTTTTGTTGAGTCTGACTTGCAGTTGCTTGATGATTAAATCATCTACAATAACCATAATATATCTCTTCCCATTGATACTTTGAACTCTCATTGGACCACACAGATCCATGTGAAGAGTGTGAAGAACTTCCGTAATGGTGTTGACAGTTTTGGGTTTGTGAGTGTGTTTCTTGCTTTTTACTAATTGACATGCTGAACAAAGATGATCCTTTTCGTATTTCAACCTGGGCATGCCTCGCAAAAGATCTTTGCGTGTGAGTTCATTAATTGTGCCAAAGTTCAAGTGATTCAACCGGCGATGCCATAGCCATGATTTGTTCTTAGATGCCTTAGAAAGCAAGCAAATGGGAGAGGATCGCATCGTGTCTTCGATAGAGATGGTGTAAAGATTCGTGCCACGACTGCCTTTAAGTAGGTCAATGCCATCTAATTCTCTAACGAAGCATGTGTGTTTCCCGAAAACAACTTCGAGATCGGAATCACAAAATTGACCAACAGAAAATAGATTGTGCCTAAGTCCCTCTACATAATACACTCTGGAGATTATGCTCTCACCAAACACATAGTCTCCATAACCCATAATTGCCCAAAATGGTCGTTCCTGAATCTAACTGCCCCGATAAACTTTTTCACGAAATTTTTGAGCCGTGAGCGATCCCCGGTCATATGTTTTTAGCAGCCTGAGTCCAAATACCAAAGGACGATTTGTACGACCTGCATTTGAAAACAGACAACGATGGATAACTGAAAAACATGGATCCCCAAGTGCTATTGGGGTCCGTTTGGTTAGCACACATAAATTCAGGAGCAATAGAATTCACTATAGACATGGTTAACTCAGTGGAGACTTCACTATTGGATGCAATGGCCCTAGTATCGAGGCAAGTAGTTTCTACAGGGAATATTCTACCAGTTGGCTTCCATTCCTTAACTATATTACGCCTAGGATAAGTCATTTTAGTCAAGAGGCACTTGTTTCCTAAAGTGAATTTTCATCCAGCAGGTTTCTATTGATATCCTACATTAGTGAATACCTTTCCAGTTTCATTCCAAACACGTTTTTTCAGTTTATATTTCCTAGCTCGTTTAGAAGGGGACCGTTTAGTAGACTTCAAAAATGTCTTAACACAAGCATCATGATTACCAGAAATTAAGCAGTCATTACAAGTGATGTAGGTTTTACCGACCAGGTTTTATTATTTATAAGTGTCTCGTTTACTTAAGGTCTACCAAATGCACTAACGGGCAGTGTACTCGGTCGTGTGAGGTATAGCTAGTTAGTAAAGCCGAGGTCGTCCTAAGAGCTAAGTGCGTGGAAATTATCTAAGTCTAGTGTCACGTGTAAAAGGGGTTTTATGATTGAAAGATTAATAAACTAATAAAAGTAAATAACAAGACAAGTAAATAAACTAGAAGAAAATCAATAGAGGAGAGATAGTGCTAACCTAATTACTACTCTTGTTATTATTATGATTAGTTTTCTATAAGTGCATCCTATCATATCGTCTGGGGATTAAATTCATTTTGGATCAGAGGGTTAAATCACCTAGATCTATCTTACACCTTGTCCTATCCAAAACTATTGTAAAGCCGTGGGTTCATCAGTACGGAGATGTAAGAGTCATTAAGTGCCTCTACTAACATGGACAAGTCTAGTGGATGCGGCATGGCCAGATCTTACACCCCTCTAATTTCGTTAAGCGTATAGCATTGGTAGGTGGTCCTAGGGTTAATTCGCACATGTACGGTGATATTGCTATCACCAAGTCACATCCCTATCGGTTTGCTTCCTAGGGTTAATTCCACAAGCCTCTAAGGAACAACCAACGCTAAACACTACGGCAACTAGAATGTCCTAAGACTCGCAATGAAAGTATACAAACAATAGACAATAGATGCGTAGAAAACTAGATCACAACAATAACAATTTCATAACTAGGCTAACACCAAGAGGTGTTTAGCCACTCATATTCATAATTGCGGTAAAATAAGTTTGAGTTAATACAAATCTAAACATCAATCGAATACAAAACAAAGGAATGGATAAACTTATGATTGGTGTGTGAATCCTCCCTTGGAAATGACTTCAATGAGGCTAGAACTTCGTTCCTCCTGCTCCCCGAGTTTCTCCCAACTTCTGTGTGGTATTTATAGGCCCGACTTTGTTACGACGTAGCAGATTTGAGTTGCTACGCCGTAAACTTTGTAAATATGGACTACGCCGTAGCTTGATCAAGTGCTACGAGTGTAATTTCTTCTTTAGATGCTTTTACGGCGTAGTTGCTAGGGTTGCTATGCCGTAACTTCTTCCTTGGCCTCGTTATTTCTTCTCTGCCTCAAATTGGGGCCTACGCCGTAGCTGGAGAGTTGCTACTCCGTAGTGCCCTTTAGTGGACCTCTACAACGAAGCCATAGAATGGGCTACGCCGTAGTCTTCATAAACTCTTGCTACGGCATAGGTGGATGAACCTCTACGCCGTAGTGTGTGCAGAATCCATAATTTCCACGCATTTGCTCTTAAGTCCTTCCATTTCCGCGTATGTTCGTTCTTTTACTCATCTCTACCCTGAAACCAACATAGGAAGAAATAAGAGTATATATTCTCCATATGAATAGAAACGATGAGCATTCTAGGGGGAAATAAACACTTAAATCATGGGTAAATTTGACGTCATCAAATATCCCCCCACTTGAACTCTACTTGCCCTCAAGTAGACGTTATTAGAATAATTTTCAAAAAGATATTCCCCAAGAAACTGGAGAATATGAGTCTTAAAACTTCCTATGCTAGAATATATCAAAGCCGAACACCTCACAAAATTGGAACAAACACTCACATCTCTCTCCTAATCTAAGTGTTAATTTCGGGTTAATCACTCAACGCACAGTCATAGAATGTATTCTATCATAGGCTTGGCAGTTTCACAAATCTCTACCACTAGAGCTAAGGCCGAAACAATTCTTAAAGGTGATATTGGGTGAACAGATATAAGGCTTGTGGGTGTAGTGTTGTTACTAACATACTACGGCAAAGGCGACAAAGGCAATGGTACATGACCGGAACGCCGGGCAAGACACCAATGACTGCTCAAATCCTTCACCTAAGCATTATTCACAATTAAAGGGTAGGATAAGACATGGGATGTACAATAATGGTGTAAAATGAAAAAGAAAGCAAATAGTCTTAGCCTATAACCGAGTTGCTACCACTTGCCGTTCATCCAAAGTCCAAGCTTCAAAACGCAAGAATTTGATCATGTAACAAGTGTGTGCCATTAGAGGACGTCATGATGGGCACCTCACTTGGTCTTCATGTTGGCGATTAAGAACCAACAACTTCATTCTTCAAATATGACCGAAGTGGCCTCTTCGATGCTAAATCTTTCAAAGCTCTTATTACGGTGCTATACAAGGGTGCACCAAAGTTAATATATCTACATACAGAAATTCACATTTTTTTTGAACATAACATATCCCCCCACTTGGGATGAACAATACATGTACAATAGTGGGTTTTCTCATGATCTTCAATGATGAGTCTTCAACGTAGGTGTGATTCTTGAACCTCTTGACTTGGACCTCAAATTAGAACAAGTGGCAACTTCCCAATCATAAACAAAGACTACACGGTAGGCTAAGGTGTATAGGTGTATCGAAACAATAATATGGGTAAGAAACGAAAGGATAGGCTCAAAAGGGTGTATCTAGGGGTATCTTGCACTAAAGGTGAGTGCAACAAAGGGTTTAACACGGGGGTCGAATAGTCAATGTGACTAATCGATAAACACACACATAAAGGTTATTTGGGTGATAATCCAAAAATATTGCCTTCTTAAAAAGTTTCTTCCAAATGTATTAAGAAATCTCAATACACTACTCGTTTATGGTTTCAAAATGATGTAAAAGCCAAGTTCTAAAGTTTAGAAACTACCGGCACACTTATAATTTTGGTGGATTTGGGTAAAACAGGGGAAACTGAAATAGGCTAAACATCACCATGGTATTAAGGGTTAATGTGCTCGGCTAAGGTCTATTCTAGTTAGGTTCGGAAAAACATGTCAAAAGTTTAAAAGTGGCATAATTTTTCAAAATAAACTAGAAAAATGGGGCAATATAAAGTTCAAGTAAATAATTCTACTCCCGTCCCCCCACTTGAGTTGTACAAAGTCCCTTCTGTACATAAAATAAAAGTAAAGAGGAAAAGTAGAATTAGAACGAGAACTTCCCTAAAATTCGCTCTTGAAAATGATAGAAGGATCATGTTGAAAAACGTGCCTTCGCTTCGCCTAATGAGCAAACTTCAATTTCCTGGAATCACACAACTACCAAAAGCATAAAACCTAAAAAAGAAAAATAAAAAGAAAAAGAAAAACCTAACTCACTTTCGTAGGAATCACGGTTGCATTTACCGTATGCAACAAGCCTTTTAAACCATTTGGTGTCCCAAGTGGACGAGTGAAGTCTCATGAGGGTTTACAGGGAACACACCCACAAAGTTCATTTAAAAACTAATACAAGTTTAAATAGTTTTTTGTAAAATAAAAAGCTTTTTAAGGTTCAGAAGGTAGCTACGGCGTAGCTAAAATGGGTTGCTACGCCGTAGCTGCTAAATCTATCCAGAACGACACCTGGGGATTACTACGGCGTATTCATGGCAGGAGCTATGCCGTAGCAAAGTCCTAGTGATTTTTTCTTGGTGCTAAAGTCCAAAAATTAGTTCCCCAACGCAAAGCTTCTTCTAGTACATGAAAATTATTAGTACAAAACATACGAAACCAACAAAATAAAGGAAAATAAAAGGAAAAGGATAGTTCGGGTTGTCTCCCGAAAGAGCACTTTTGTTTATTATCGAGTCTTTAAGTTAGACTCACTGCCACGCCCTTCAAGTGGGTTGATGAAGGACTTGCCCGCGATCGTCCATCTCTCTCATCAGGTGCTCCCTTATCCAAGCGATATTTGTAGCAGTGCGTAGCAGTTCTTCTTTACCTTGACTTTCAATCTTGGTGAACTTTTTATCCGGTCCAATTGAATATCTTACCACCTCAAATTTTTCAGTAATAATAGGTGGAGGTTTCTTGTAGGGTATACCGAGCAATTTGCATCTCCGTTGCTCGTAAGCTTCATCGTCAGCATCAGTAAACCCATCATACCCTTGTAACTCAAGGTAGTCAACTATTCCCTCAAGGTCATCATCATCAGGTTCCGTGTCTTTGTACCAATCCTCATCGAGCCTTTCTTCAATTAAGTTGAGGATTTTCCTATCTCTATCCTTATCCGACCTCATCTCATAGTCTTCACTGTTATCCGTGTCGGGTTCCTCGTCCTCCCCTTCATCCATACTTTTTGAATGCTCCTTCCAAATCCGTTCCTTTGTTGAGGAGTCAGTTCTACCATATTTAATCTTTACCTAGTCATTAAAAGTGACTCCTTTACCCCAAGGTAGCTCGCACCTCTCACTATCATTTGTTGATGTCCAATAGTGAGATATATTCCCAATTCGTTCCTTTGCACTTCCACCATCGCATTCGTCCTCGTATGGATTACATGATGCCCAAAATGATATGCCGTCATCATGCTGTATCCTAACCTTTTCGCACCAATGCCTCTTACCACTATCTTCATTACTAGTTATAGCATGCTCATCTTTTACTTCATTGTTCGAGAAATAGTCATTAATGCGAACTTGATTAATTTCCTCCCAAATCTCCATCTTCCTATCCCTATCAACTTTTCCATGGACGATTAATACCCATTGGTCGAAAGATATCGTTCCCCTCCATTTCAAATTTTTTCTAAATTGATCGAGAGTTGAACTCCATAAATGCTCGTTCCCTCATAGTCTTTCTTCATCCCCTCCCCCGTCGCATAACTCCTTGTTGGGGTCGCATGATGGCCATAGATCGTAGGAGTTCCGATTATCTACCAGAATGGCAACACACCAGTGGTATTTCTTTTCAAGTGTGATAGGATAGTTTGGTTGGCCATTGATTCGCGATATTGAGTGCGTATCAAATAAATACAAAGTAGACGTGAGTGGAATTTACTAATCGACCTTTGTGAAAAGACCGACTTGCAAAAACTCGTGAATACTATATATATATACGATACCGGGTAAGTGATTACCCGGGTCGTGTCCCAACGAGGTGTGAATGGAAGATATCGTGAAGAGTTCAAGATTAAAATGCTTGTATGATAGATTGTGAGAGTTATTTAGTGTTGTGGAACGTTCAAATTACGGAAATTTGTAAATTAACGAATGAAAATTGAAATAACGCAACCTAAAAGGGAAAATAAGCAAGGGAATACTAGGGAAATCCTAAATCTAGTTAAAATACTACAGGAAACATAATAGGGAAGACGGGGAATCCTAAAACGCAATCTAACAAAAACGTGACGTTTATTTAAGATAAACGTCAACGCGCAAATTAAAAAGTGGAATTTAAGCTACAAAAGTCCTACGGGTATGAAAACAATTTTTTTACGCACTAAATAACAAAAGAAAATTTTAGAAAAAAGAAAATTAACTAGTTGATAAAAATTCTATTTAATATTAATTAATTATTAATTTTACTAACTTAAATCAAAATTAATAATAAAACTAATTAAATAATTCTGAAACTATTCTGGTAATTTAATTAAGTTAAAATAAGCCTAAGAAAAAGAAAAACTTTGGAAAAAGTTTCTTAAATAAGCAGAAATAAGCACTTACAAGCCAAATAAGCAAAACTAAACTAAATCCTATATAAAAGAATTACTAAGTATGCATATAACGAAAAAGACCCAAGGGCAAGTTGGTTTGTGGTGTTGGTTATGTGTCTGGTATGAAGCAAGAGGTCTGGGGTTTGATCCTTACCCCATACTTTTTGTAAATTTATTTTTCTTTTATTTTTATTTTTTTACTTTTCTCTTTCAAAATACTTAAACAACAATAACAACATCTTGTGAAAACAAGTGTTTGCAAGAAAATCTTAAACTAAAATTGATCAAAACTTGAAATTTAAACAGATTCAAATTCTTTCCCTTTTTTCTTACTTTTTAGAAATTATGAACACCATACCACTCACCAATAAGCCAATAAGTCTCAAATAAGCTTAAGCAAACAAAGTACAGCAACAATGACAACAACAAACAATAATAACAACAACAAGATTGAACAACAAACAAGGAAATCAACAAGCTCAAATAACTAGAACAAGAACAAGCAGGAAGTAGCAGCAGCAATCCAAAAACAAGCCAAACTAAGGAGCATATAAGCAGCTAAATAAGCTCCAAGTATATAATTCTTCTCCCGTCCCCCCACTTGAGTTGTACAAAGTCCCTTTTGTACATAAAATAAAAGTAAAGAGGAAAAGTAGAATTAGAACGAGAACTTCCCTAAAATTTGCTCTTGAAAATGATAGAATGATCATGTTGAAAAATGTGCCTTCGCTTCCCCTAATGAGCAAACTTCAATTTCCTGGATTCACACAACTACCAAAAGCATAAAACCTAAAAAAGAAAAATAAAAATAAAAAGAAAAACCTAACTCACTTTCGTAGGAATCACGGTTGCATTTACCATATGCAACAAGCCTTTTAAACCATTTGGTGTCCCAAGTGGACGAGTGAAGTCTCGTGAGGGTTTACAGGGAACACACCTACAAAGTTCATTTAAAAACTAATACATGTTTAAATAGTGTTTTGTAAAATAAAAAGCTTTTTAAGGTTCAGAAGGTAGCTACGGCGTAGCTAAAATGGGTTGCTACGCCGTAGCTGCTAAATCTATCCAGAACGACACCTGGGGATTACTACGGCGTATTCATGGCAGGAGCTACGCCGTAGCAAAGTCCTGGGGGATTTTTTCTTGGTGCTAAAGTCAAAAAATTAGTTCCCCAACACAAAGCTTCTTCTAGTACATGCAAATTATTAGTACAAAACATACCAAACCAACAAAATAAAGGAAAATGAAAGGAAAAGGATAGTTCGGGTTGTCTCCCGAAAGAGCACTTATGTTTATTATCGAGTCTTTAAGTTAGACTCACTGCCACGCCCTTCAAGTGGGTTGATGAAGGACTTGCCCGCGATCGTCCATCTCTCTCATCAGGTGCTCCCTTATCCAAGCGACATTTGTAGCAGTGCATAGCAGTTCTTCTTTACCTTGACTTTCAATCTTGGTGAACTTTTTATCCGGTCCAATTGAATATCTTACCACCTCAAATTTTTTAGTAATAATAGGTGGAGGTTTCTTGTAGGGTATACCGAGCAATTTGCATCTCCGTTGCTCGTAAACTTCATCGTCAGCATTAGTAAACCCATCTCACCCTTGTAACTCAAGGTAGTCAACTATTCCCTCAAGGTCATCATCATCAAGTTCCGTGTCTTTGTACCAATCCTCATCGAGCCTTTCTTTAATTAAGTTGAGGATTTGCCTATCTCTATCCTTATCCGACCTCATCTCATAGTCTTCACTGTTATCTGTGTCGGGTTCCTCGTCCTCCTCTTCATCCATACTTTTTGAATGCTCCTTCCAAATCCGTTCCTTTGTTGAGGAGTCAGTTCTACCACATTTAATCTTTACCCAGTCAATAAAAGTGACTCCTTTACCCCAAGGTAGCTCGCACCTCTCACTATCATTTATTGATGTCCAATAGTGAGATATATTCCCAATTCATTCCTTTGCACTTCCACCATCGCATTCATCCTCGTATGGATTACATGATGCCCAAAATGATATGCCGTCATCATGGTGTATCCTATGCTTTTCGCACCAATGCCTCTTACCACTATCTTCATTACTAGTTATAGCATGCTCATCTTTTACTTCATTGTTCGAGAAATAGTCATTAATGCGAACTTGATTAATTTCCTCCCAAATCTCCATCTTCCTATCCCTATCAACTTTTCCATGGACGATTAATACCCATTGGTCGAAAGATATCGTTCCCCTCCATTTCAAATTTTTTCTAAATTGATCGAGAGTTGAACTCCATAAATGCTTGTTCCCTCATAGTCTTTCTTCATCCCCTCCCCCGTCGCATAACTCCTTGTTGGGGTCGCATGATGGCCATAGATCGTAGGAGTTCCAATTATCTACCAGAATGGCAACACACCAGTGGTATTTCTTTTCAAGTGTGATAGGATAGTTTGGTTGGCCATTGATTCGCGATGTTGAGTACGTATCAAATAAATACAAAGTAGACATGAGTGGAATTTACTAATCGACCTTTGTGAAAAGACCGACTTGCAAAAACTCGTGAATACTATATATATATATATATATATACGATACCGGGTAAGTGATTACCCGGGTCGTGTCCCAACGATGTGTGAATGGAAGAACTCTTTTTATTACCAATTTAGTCATTAAAACTGGCTAATTTGTGCCGAAATAGTAAATGTGATAACCGGGTACCTGTTAAACCAGTAAAAATTGCTTATTTGGCATTTTTATTTATTTGTATCCTTAGGTATACTGATTACGTGGATATTTATTTTCAATTTAGCTCCTGAATTTTCATAATTCTTTTAAAATCAACCCACCAAAATCATACATATACAATTATATACTTTTGCTTAAGATCTTGGAATACACAGAAGAAGAATGCTCGATGTCTAGTAATTATTCAAGTTCAAGAACAGATGGTTGACAGTAAAGAAGTAAAAAACAAACGCTAACGTTACCAAAAAGAGTAAATTCTCACTCGACACCGTCCAAAAAGACGTTGACTCATCATCTTTATTTATACCGGCAATAATCATCTTCTCCGGCGAGTATTCCGGCATCCATCATCTTCTCCGATGAATATTCCGGCAACCACCATAATTAGAAAAGCTACAAGCCCTTCCATCAAATTGAATAAAAAACCCACTAGATATGATTGTACTCACGACAACATTGAACTAATGAACACAACCCCGTGAAAAATGACAAATCAATAGATTGTTCTTCTCTTCTTGACAACCTGAATCTCGCTTTGGCCACTTGAAAAGAACAAATTGCCTACATGTAGAAAAATGGAAAAACCATAGAAATAATTACCTTCGAGCAAGCCTTATGTCTTTGGATCTTGAGAAGCAGAAGGTGAGAAATACTAATAAAAAGTGATGCTAAAAGTAGTTATTGGGTAGGTAGGATTGGATTAAAAATAAGTGTCTAGGTGGAAATTTAAAAATAATTATTTATCTACTTGGAAAATCAGCAGGGCACATTTACTATATCGGCACAAATTAGCCAGTTTTAATGACTAAATTGGTAATAAAAAAAGTTCGTTACCTAACTCTGTAAAGTTGAGAAAGTACGTTGCGCTTTTATGGACTTTACCCTTAAAATGCTTGTATGATAGATTGTGAGAGTTATTTAGTGTTGTGGTACGTTAAAATTACGGAAATTTGTAAATTAACGAATGAAAATTGAAATAACGCAACCTAAAAGGGAAAATAAGCAAGGGAATACTAGGGAAATCCTAAATCTACTTAAAATACTACGGGAAACATAATAGGGAAGACGGGGAATCCTAAAACGCAATCTAACAAAAACGTGACGTTTATTTAAGATAAACGTCAACGCGCAAATTAAAATGTGGAATTTAAGCTACAAAAGTCCTACGGGTATGAAAACAATTTTTTTACGCACTAAATAACAAAAGAAAATTAACTAGTTGATAAAAATTCTATTTAATATTAATTAATTACTAATTTACTAAAAATCAAAATTAATACTAAAACTAATTAAATAATTCTAAAACTTTTTTGGTAATTTAATTAAGTTAAAATAAGCCTAAGAAAAATAAAAACTTTGGAAAAAGTTTCTTAAATAAGCAGAAATAAGCAGTTACAAGCCAAATAAGCAAAACTAAACTAAATCCTATATAAAAGAATTACTAAGTATGCATATAACAAAAAAGAGCCAAGGGCAAGTTGGTTTGTGATGTTGGTGTTGTGTCTGGTATGAAGAAAGAGGTCTGGGGTTTGATCCTTACCCCATACTTTTTGCAAATTTATTTATTTTTTATTTTTTTTACTTTTCTCTTTCAAAATACTTAAACAACAATAACAACAACTTGTGAAAACAAGTGTTTGCAAGAAAATCTTAAACTAAAATTGATCAAAACTTGAAATTTAAACAGATTCAAATTCTTTTCCTTTTTTCTTACTTTTTAGAAATTATGAACACCATACCACTCACCAATAAGCCAATAAGTCTCAAATAAGCTTAAGCAAACAAAGTACAGCAACAATGACAACAACACAATAATAACAACAACAAGATTGAACAACAAACAAGGAAATCAACAAACTCAGATAACTAGAACAAGAACAAGCAGGAAGTAGCAGCAGCAGTCCAAAAACAAGCCAAAATAAGGGGAAAATAAGCAACTAAATAAGCTCCAAGGGAAAAATCAAAGGCATAAGCTTAAAGTCTACCTAAGGAAGTTTCTAAAGCAGCAAAAATCTCAGCAAATGGTCCTGAATTGACCAAGAAATGATCAGTTGAAAGTTTGCAAAAATCTAGATGCAGGGGAACTATTTGCCAAACAGTCAACTTCCAAATCAAAATTAAGTGACTAGATCTATTTCAAGTTGACTTTTTCCTTTTGATTTTGATAAATAAGCTGGAAAACATTACAAAAACTCAAAAACTTTTCACTTTTATCCAGAAATCACCCTCGTGCACCCAATAGAAATCTGTCCCATCTTTGGTGTATGCAAAGTTTGACTTTTTGATTTTGAACACAAGTTTGACTTTGATAAAGTATGATTGATAACCACGGATTAATTATGGTTTGTTTAGCCTAAATAAAGTAAAAGTACACAACCTAAACTAATTCTAAGCTGAATTCCAAGACTTGACTTTCAAAAATTCACACAGATAAGCTGTGGATGAATTCCCTTTTAACATTGACTTTTTTTTAGAGAGTGACCAAAACAAGACTTCCACTGAGTTAATTAGGTCCTATGAATGATATCTCAACAGATTATAGACACCAATAACAACAGCAATATGGTACAAACAGCTACGCCAACCACCCCTTAATATATTAATCCTAACAAGTTTATTAGGAAATCAAGGGATTTAATGAAAGAAACTGAGATTCAAGCCATTACTAACCAAATACAAGCACAAATAAACAATAATGAACAAAAATTAACAATGATAACCCAAGAATACAATTTATGCAAGAAAGATGGGCAATTTGCTTACTTGACATCCAAAGCCAAGTACCAACTAAGAACTAGTTTCAAATCATAACCTACTGCTCCCCATGGAGATCTAAACCAGATTCCATCACCATGCTTGCTTCTTCTTCTACCTTTCTTCTTCAATTTTTTTTTTTTTTTTTTTTATTTTCTTTGTATTTTCCTTTTTTTTTTCTTTTTCTGAGTTTATGCTTTCCTTTAACCTCAAAGGACTTTTAAAAGGCTTAATAAAGATTCTGAAACTATTGGAGATACAATTTAGTGAAATAACAAGAAATTTATATTTTGAAGTAAAAAATAATAATTGCTTGAAACTGAAAAGAAACTTAAATTTACTTGAAGATTCTGAATTACAATTGAAAATTATAACTACTGAAAGAAAAATACAAAGGAAAGCATTCCCCTCATGGCTTACAATTGGTGTCCTATTTATACTAGATTAGGAGTTGGGTAGAATTTTCTCCTTGTGCTTCTTTACTCAGAGAATAGGGCTGTAAACACATCCTTGTGCTTCCTTGAATAAATCTCAGCCGTCGAATTAAAGTAAACATCATCTTAGCCTTCAATTTGGATTTTGGCGCCAAAAAGGGTTGTGGATTGCCAGCTTGGCAGTGGGTAGGTATGGGTTTGTGAGAGGTTGGGGAAAGTGATGGTGGAGTATGCTTTTGAGGTATTGGGGTTAGGGTGGAGTGTTGCAGAGATGGTGGGGTGAGGGTGTTTTACATGGCGGGTAAAATGGGGAGGTTGAAGACAGAGGTGAGTTTGACTTTGTTTTGACCGAGTGAATAAATAAACGGGGGTAGTGAATTTGTTGCTGGGCTGAGGTTATTTTGGGCCAAGAAAGGGTTTATGAGATGTTGGGTTTAATTGTTTTGGATTTGGTTAAGTGTATTACAAAAGTCCATTTGGTTTTGTAAATAAATACAAGGACTAAAAATGTAACTTCTGATTTCTGAGGGACCAAATTCGCCAAGTTTTCAAACTCACTTCCAAAGGCCATAATTGCCAATCTATCATTCCTGAAGGACCTTAGATGATTGTTTTCTTCAAATATATATCCGAGGACCATTTGTGTAATTCTTGAATCTGGAGGGACCATAATTGCCAAACTTTGAAACTTTCAACTTAGGGACTCAAAATGTCATCTGATAATTCTTGGGAGACTATTGTTGACTTTTCTACATAATATCTCTCCAGGGACCATTTCTGCCATTTCTGATAGTCGAGGGACTGATTTTAACATTTCTGCACATTTTGCTCTGGTTTTCGTCTGTTTTCAATCCTTTGTACCCGAAACACGCAAAAACACACTCCAAGGTTATTTGTGACATTATTTGACCGTTTTTAAGTGTTTTTGGTAGTTTTGACTCGGAAAATGGAAGAAAAGATATGTGCAAAAAGGCACATATCAAATCCCTCACACTAAGCAATTGCTAGTCCCTAGCAATCTAGAATCCAAGAACAACCCGTTTTGAAAATTTAATGGATTTGATCTCTCTTTACCAGATAGCCATTACTTCTGGAGTAGCCAATGTTTCATTATGATACTATGGTATATTGATAACCAAATGATTTTTAGCAAACCATCAACTATTAACAGATTTGATTTGTCTTTACCGAAAGCCGTTTGCTTTTAGACTAGCCAACTCTTTGATAGAATACATTTATCATCTTGGTGAGTTGATTACCAATTATGGTTTTCTACTGCCTTTACCACAAGCCATAACCTTGTGGGCTAGCCAACTCTTCACTATCAAAGATGCGGTGAGTTGAACACCATACAATTTTTGGCAAATTGTCAGACATAAACGGATTTGAGATATCTGTACCTAGAGTCGTTTGCTCTCGGATTAGCCAGTCCTTATGTGGGTTAGACATGGTGGACTGATAACCATTTGTCGTGTTAGTGCAAAGCACTACCACAAAAAAAAAATAATAATAATAAAAAAAAAAAAAAAAAAATGGCCAAAATGGGGGTATTAAGGCACTAGAAGGTACAAATGTGATCGAATTCGCCAGAATTACCCCCTCCACACACTTAGAAATGAATATTGCCCTCAATATTCAAAGTCCCGGCTATTATGCCGACACTTTGAAACGTAAAAACTTAGATTTAGGCAAGTGTGGGAATACCATTTTTTTTTGAAAAAAAACAACAGCAGGGGTAACTCCCCCACACTTAGGTGTTAGAAAAGAGAAAGAAGTCAGAAACATGGGTGAAAACCCATGTGATGCTAATGTTTTTGTTCACCGAGTCACTAGCTTGATTCGACCCCGAATTCATTGGTCCGTGGGGCAAGTTTGGAGATCCGGGACAACCATGGGTGGTATGTCCCCTCCAAAGTAGTGCTTCAACCTATGACCGTTCACCTTGAAATTTGGTCCGTCGGTTTGAGATAACTCGACAGTACCATAAGGAAAGACTTTGGAAACGGTGAATGGTCCAGTCCAATGGGTTTTAAGTTTACCCAAGAATATCTTCAATCAAGAGTTAAAAAGAAGGACTCGATCACCAACGTTAAAAACACGGTTCTTGATTTTGGAGTCATGGATCTTCTTTGTTCTCTCTTTGTAGATTAAAGAGTTCTCATAAGCTTGATCACGAAGTTCATTTAATTCATTGAGTTGAACTTTCCGGTGATCACCCACGGACTTAAGATCGAAGTTGGCATTGCTTCAAGGCCCAATAAGCTTTGTGCTCGAGCTCGATCGGTAGATGACACGCTTTTCCGTACACAAGCTTGTATGGAGTACACCCGATGGGTGTTTTGTAAGCCGTACGAAAAGCCCAAAGTGCATCATCTAGTTTATCCGACCAAGAGGCATGATTTTCGCCTACTGTCCTTTCCAGAATTCTTTTTAAACCACGGTTTGAAACCTCCACTTGCCCACTTGTTTGTGGGTGATATGCGGTAGTAAGTCGGTGAGTGACACCGTACTTAAGCATGACCTTTGCAAATTGGTCATTGCAAAAGTATGTACCGCGATCACTAATGATAGCACGNTTTTCGCCTACTGTCCTTTCCAGAATTCTTTTTAAACCACGGTTTGAAACCTCCACTTGCCCACTTGTTTGTGGGTGATATGCGGTAGTAAGTCGGTGAGTGACACCGTACTTAAGCATGACCTTTGCAAATTGGTCATTGCAAAAGTATGTACCGCGATCACTAATGATAGCACGGGGAGTTCCAAACCTAGCAAAGAGAGATTTTAAAAATTTCACAACAACTCGGGCGTCGTTAGTGGGGAGCGCTTTTGCCTCAACCCATTTAGACAAGTAATGGACCGCCACGAGTATGTACTTGTTCCCTCGTGAAGACGGGAACGGCCCCATAAAGTCGATGCCCCATACGTCAAAAATTTCACAAACTTGGATGACATTTTGTGGCATTTCATCCCGTTGTGTAATTTTCCCATGACGTTGACAAGAGTCACAAGATTTGACTAAGTCATGGGCGTCTTTGTAAATTGTGGGCCAATAGAAACCGGAGTCAAATACTTTCCGAGCGGTGTAGTTCGGGCCATGATGTCCCCCGGTGGGTCCATTATGACAAGCCTTAAGAATTTCCATGGCTTCTTGGCCATGAACACACCGACGAATGACTTGATCCGCACAAACTTTGAACAAATAGGGGTCGTCCCAAAAGTAATGTTTCACATCTTTGAAGAATTTGTTCTTTTGGTGGAACGACATCCCTTTAACAACGCAATTTCCCGCATGGTAGTTTGCAAATTCGGCAAACCATGGGGTACTAGAATCACCACGAAAAGATACCACGTTAAGTGTCTTGAGAGGAAACGTTTCATTTATTTCCTTCTTCTCAAGCACACTTTGATGAGGGTTCTCTAATCAGGAAAGATGGTCAGCAACAAGGTTCCCAGCTCCTTTTTTATCACGGATGATGATATCAAATTCTTGTAGGAGGAGAACCCACCGGAGCAATCTCGGCTTTTGATTGGCTCTGAAACAGTCAACAAAAGTCAACCAAGAATTTGGTCAACTAAAGTCAACTATCTAAGAGTCAATGCAATAGCCAAAGGAGTATAGGAATTCCCCGGGTCGTTTAAATCCCGACGAGGAGTGAATTGTATCGAAAACGGTTCTGAGATCAAGTGATTTATGAAACGATGATGGGAAAGTGAGATTGATTTAAATTAAACTACGAGATTATAAATGAAAATGATAAACAAATACTACAGGTGATCACTGGAAATATGGAAATGTTTACAAATCTAAAAAGTATACGTTTACGTTTATAAAAACGTCTACGTACGAAAATAAAAGTGAAAATAGGAATCTAAAAACACCTAGATGATGAAAAACATATTTTTACAATCTAAATGATAAAAGAAAATTTTAAGAAAAAGAAAAATATTTTTTTGACTTTTTAATTAATTATTATTAATTAATTACTAATTACTAATTAAACTAAGTTAAATTAAAATAAATACTAAACTAATTTATAAAATTATGAAAGTATTTTCTAAAATTACCTAACAATTACAGAAGTCCTAAAAAATTACAAAAAGTTCCTAAAAGTAATAAAAAACTATTTTAGAAATTAATTATCTAATTATTAATTAAAAACTAATTAAACTAATATAATTATTATAAATAGAAGATGATCAGTAGAAATTCTAAGAAAATTACTGAAAACTCTAAAAATTAATTAGAACTTAGGAAAAATATAAAAAGAAGCTACTGTTTCACTAAATTTAACAAAACTATTTAATTAACTAGTTTTAACTAATTACTAATTTAATTATTATTAATTCTAAGAAATACTAGATGAACAGTGAAAATTCTAAGAAAATTACTACAATTATTTTAAAATACTAGGAATCTGGGAAAATTATAAAAACAGGTACTTACTTAATAAAAATTTAAAAAGAAAAATAAAAATAAAAATAACTTCTATTAAATAGAAGCTATCACTAAATTTAAATTGATGTTTCTTGATTTTTCTTTTTACAAAACTAATCTACAACTGAAAATGAGAGATTTTTGTAAAAACAAACTTTGTGAAACTTGAAAATGAGCTTAATGGAGGCTTATGTTTGTGGCAGTGAGCTTTTAGTGAGATTATGAGGATACACAAGCTCTCAATAAGCTAAACTTCTGAACCAAAGATCACAATAAGCTTGGAATTTATAAGTTCACCCTGTGGGCTTTCCAAAAAGCCCACAAGCTCAGTGAGAATCTATCTAATGGACAGGAAAAAGAACTTGCTAAGATGGCTAGAAGCTCACTGAATGTATACCCACACAGTGCAAGCTTATAAGTGTAAAAGCTTACAAGAGATTGTAAAAAGCAGAGGATTCAATGCATAAGGTACAATAAACCTTAAATCAGAAAATTAAGCTCAAATCTCACAACTCACAAGCTGATGCAACTTGAAAATGCCAATCAAAGGTGAACTTATGAATTATTTGAAATTAGTGAAATAGGCAGCTGGTTCAAATAAGCACAATAACTTATATTCAAAGGCAAAAGCTAATCAAGAACAATAACAAGCATCACTTAACACTCTAGCATCAATAATTAGCAACATAGAATCAAACAGGAACCATAAATTCAACAAGCTCAACTGAACTGAGTTGCACTAGCAGAATAAGGGTCCAAATGGGCAACTAGAAAGGCCAAAATAAGTTAGACAATAAGCAAATAAGGAAGACCCAATAATACAGATAACAAAACAACCTAGGTGACTCCCCAGAACAACAATTAACACATTCTAACACTAACTAAGGAACAATTTATGGACACTCAAAGTTTGTCCAAAACTGGGATGCAGGGGAGGTTTGCAGAAAACAAGCCAAATCATAAGCCCAAATAAGCACTTAGATCATCTTATAAAAAATCACCAAAAATCACTAATGCATATTAGCAACCAAATAACAATGTCTCAAAAGCATAAGGTCAGAAACCAAATATTAAGATCACCACAAAAATCACAAGTTAAATCAAAAATTTTTTTCTTCAAACTTTTGACTTTTGAAATGGAACTACTAGTTTGACTTATGTGAGTTTCTACTGGATCCTACTGACTAATCTTGATGTATTAAGGTACAATAACACTAAATTAAGCTAACTTGAACACTAATCAACTAATATGATAGACTATGCAACTAATAATCCTAACAGTGAGACTTAATGAGAAATTTAGAGTGGATTTTGACTTTTTTAAGTAAGACCAATCAATTTATTGACTGATATGACCTAATAGCATCTAAAGTAACATGCAACAACAATAAACAGCAAAGAAAACACCTTGGATCATAGAGTATAATACTAATCCAAACACTCTTTATTAACTGAGTATGATGGAATTTCAAAGCAATTGAGCAATCTAATGCAAGAGAACCATTAATGAACTTAAACTAACATCAAACAAACATAATTCAACACAGATAGCATACAGATTATAGCTAGGTAGCAAAGATAAGTAAAACACTAAAAATATGTGAGCAAAAATGACCTTACACAAGGTCCAAACCAAGGATTGAATAAGCACCAGATTCAAGAACACAATCCTATGCTCCCATGAGCTCTAAACCAATCTCCACAACCATTGCTACTGCTGCAACTTCTTCTTCTCTCTTTTTTTTTATTTTTCTACTATTTTCTTGTATTTTTTTGGTATTTTTATTTTTGAACTTAATCTGAATTTTAAGGTTACTAATAGCTTTTACAAGCTATATAAGGAGCTTATATGATCTTATCAGTCCATAACAAAAACTAATACCATCATTCAAGCTAAATTTAGATTTTGAGCAAAGTAAAACATAAACTGAATTCAAAATGAAAACTGAAATTGATTGATGAAAATGAGTTCAAAATACAACAGAAATACTTAATACAATACTTTTAAACTAAAAATACACTGAATTTTTGACAATTAATAAAAACGACACTAAAAGCTTTAAAAAACTAAAACTGCCCCTCCTCTCTCTATCTCTTTCTTTTTATATCCAGCTCCTAGGGTTTCTTTGACCTCTTCAGCAATTCCCACTCCAATTCTGAGCCATTGGATAACTAACTTTAATCTTGGCCGTTGAATTGCAAATTGGCGCCAAAAAAGTCTTCAACAGCTATTGATATAACTTGGAGGAATTTGTGCACAATTAATGCTTCTTGGATCTAATGGAGGTTGGGGGGACATAGAATGGTGAGGCCGCTGCCGGGGAGGTTGTGCGCGTATTCTAAAACGATTTGAAGATTAGTGATCTTTGAATATTCACTCATTGTATATTTACCATCTTTGTTCATATTTTTATATAAAGACAAAACGAATCGTAAAATTATACCATTTCAGATTACTCAAAGATTACTTAGTGCGATCTACGAGGAAACGATTTGGTTTTNAAGGAATGGGCCTGGGAAAGTTGGGTTTGGTTTGGATTGGGTTTTTTGGGTTATATAAGATAAAGGGTCCGGTTTGGTTTAAGTGTTACACAAGGATCAAAATTGTAATTTGACCAAACCAAAGGGACCAATTTTGCACACTTTTCAAAGTTGTTATAAGGACCAAATTTGCCAACTTAGAAAACCAAAGGACCAAAAATTCCAATTTTGCACTTTTCAAACACCCAAGGACCATTTTGTAATTTTCCCAAAGTTCAGGGGCCAAAATTGCCATTTTTCCACAAATTCACTCAAGGACCATTTTTGATAACTTAAAACATTTCAAGGACCTTAAATGATAAAACTCCACATTTTCAAATTCCAGGGACTAGTTTTGCCAATTTTTGAAACTTGGGGGACTGAAACTGCCAATTCTGCAAACTTTGCTCGTTTTTCATTTGTTTTTAAACATTTTGCATTTGAGACACATAAAACACGATCCTTGGATATTTTCATCACTTTGATGTGATTTTGCGTGTTTTCAGATGTTTTGCGTTTCAGAATTGACCAAAAATGATGAGTGTTTGAGCACTCATCAGCTTTGCATCTTGCTTAGCAAAGAGTACTTGAGAGCCGAGTGATCCGTATACACTATGGTTTTGGTCAAGATCAAATATGGCCGAAATTTCTCAAAAGCATACACCACGGCTAGTAATTCTTTTTCTGTTGTGGTGTAATGAGCTTGTGCTTCGGTCAAGGTTTTACTTGCATAATGTATAGGCTGAAAATGCTCGGTTTTGCGTTGCCCCAAGACCGCACCTATGGCAAAATCGCTTGCATCACACATAAGCTCGAAAGGTAGGTCCGAATCGGGGGCAACTAAGATCGGTGCCTCAGTGAGCTTTTTCTTTAGAGTTTGAAAAGCTTCGATGCACTCATCGGAAAAGACAAATGGAGTCTCTTTTTCAAGAAGTCGAGTCATAGGCCGGGCTATTTTCGAAAAATCTTGAATGAATCTACGATAGAAGCCAGCATGACAAAGAAAACTCTGAACACCTTTAACAGTTGTGGGAGGAGGTAGTTTAGCAATGACATCGATTTTAGCTCTATCGACCTCAATCCCGCTCTTAGAAATNGAGTTTGAAAAGCTTCGATGCACTCATCGGAAAAGACAGATGGAGTCTCTTTTTCAAGAAGTCGAGTCATAGGCCGGGCTATTTTCGAAAAATCTTGAATGAATCTACGATAGAAGCCAGCATGACAAAGAAAACTCTGAACACCTTTAACAGTTGTGGGAGGAGGTAGTTTAGCAATGACATCGATTTTAGCTCTATCGACCTCAATCCCGCTCTTAGAAATTTTATGGCCAAGGACCATGCCCTCTTTGACCATAAAATGGCTTTTATCCCAATTTAGACAAAGATTAGTATCTTCACATCTTTGAAGCATTTTGTCTAAGTTGGTGAGACATGATTCGAAAGAATTCCCAACGACCGAAAAATCATCCATGAAGACCTCCATAGTTTTCTCGATCATGTCGTGAAAAATGGCCATCATGCATCTTTGAAAAGTGCCCGGAGCATTGTACAAGCCAAAAGGCATGCGACGATAGGCGAATGTTCCGTATTGGCACGTGAAAGTCGTTTTCTCTTGATCTTGCGGATCAATGGGAATTTGGAAGTAACCCGAAAAACCGTCAAGGAAACAATAGTATTCGTTTACCGCCAATCTTTCGAGCATTTTGGTCCATGAAAGGTAGAGGAAAGTGGTCTTTACGGGTGGCGTCATTTAACTTTCGATAGTCAATGCAAACACGCCATCCCGTTACCAATCGAGTAGGAATCAACTCATTATCATCATTTTTAACAACCGTAATACCACCCTTCTTGGGCACACAATGAATGGGGCTCACCCAAGGACTATCCGAGATAGGGTAAATCAATCCGGCATCAAGAAGTTTAATGACTTCCTGTTTGATAACCTCATGAATTTTTGGATTAACCCGTCTTTGTTGTTGAACCGCCGGCTTAAAGGCATCCTCCATCAAAATTTTGTGCATACAAAATTCCGGGTTAATACCCTTAATGTCGGAAAGTTTCCAAGCGATGGCTCGCTTGTGTGACTTTAAAACTTTGATGAGAGCGGCTTTGTCCTCCTCATTAAAGTCTTTAGCAATAATGACGGGTAACTTATCGTCACCCTCTAAAAATGCGTACTCGAGATGAGGCGGTAAGTCCTTAAGTTCGACCTCGGGAGGATCATTAGAGTTTTCATTAGATTTGACCTCCTCGTTATGAAGTTCTTTTGGAGGAAGTGATGACGGATCATCATTGAGCAACTTCTCAAGGAGAAGTATGTCTTCCTCGGGATTGAGAGAATCATGATCAACACGAGAATCACATGATAAACAAGCTTCAATCTCTTCCAAGATGAAGTCACCTCCCTCAAACGAAGTGAATGAGGAGGAAGAGATATCGATGGTAGAATCAATTGATCCTTGAACATTTAACACTTCATGAAAGTATTCATCGCGTGTAACGTCGATGACATCAATTTGGTTAATTGCTTCTCGTTCAAGGTCGAGAAGATCTTTTGAAGTGTTTTCAATGTTTATGACCAATTTTTCATCGCCAACTCTTAGAGTCATTTCGCCTTCGAAGACGTCAATTAGTGCACGAGCCGTTTTCAAGAATGGTCTTCCCAAAATAAGGGGAACACGAGGATCGGCATCGAAATCAACGACTACGAAGTCGGCAGGGAAATGGAACTTGCCAACCTTCACAATGACATCTTCAGCAATAACCCGTGGAACCGTAAATGTTCGGGTTGCTAATTCTAGAGTCATTCGTGTTGGTGTAAGCTCGGGAAGTGAAAGCTTTTGCCAAATAGAGAAAGGCATGAGATTAATGCTAGCGCCAAGATCGGCCAAGGCGAAGCATTCTTCTAGCTTTTGGAAATCACATGGAATGAGAAATTTCCCGGGGTCTCCTAGTTTTTTAGGAAGTTTCTTTAGAAGAACCACTGAACAATTTTCATTCAAACGAGTGTTAGTGAGCTCAAACAATATCTCTTTGTTACTTAGAAGACTCTTGAAAGTGGAAGCAAACTTGGGCATATAGAGAAGAGCATTCACAAAACTAATGTCGAAGTGTAACTTTTGAAATATCTCAAGAAACATCTTCATTTGAGTATTAGTTTTGTCACGGAGTTTTTGATCATTAAGCCTTGAAGGATAAGGAATTGAAGGCTTAGGAATGCTCTTAGGAACAACAAATTCGAGAACTGAAGTTGGGACAACCGAAGGTTGGACGTGTGCGCTACTTCGTGAGCTTGAGGATTGCACCTTGTCCTGTGTAACTTCGGGTTCTCGTTCCGCTTCCTTCAAAGGTGGAGGAATAGGAGTCGAGGGTCCATTAACTACTTTACCACTACGAGTGGAAATAGCTTTCAATTCACCCTTCGGGTTAGGAATGGTGTTTCCCGGGAGAGTACCCGAAGTAGAAGCTTGATTCATTTGACCCATGAGACTAGCAAACATGTTCTCAATCTTGCCTTGAGATTGTTCAATCTTGTGATTAGTGTTTCGAAGTTCATTTTTAAGCTCATTGCCTTGTCTCAACATCGAAGATAGAAAATCATTCTTCAAAGTCGTGATTTGGTTTTGCATAACCCTCATGTTAGCCTCATTTGCTTTGATGTAATTAGCGAGTTCACTTGAAGCAACATTAGGAGCTTGAAAATTAGGAGCTTGAAAACCTTGATTGAAATTAACCCCTTGATATGGAAATTGGTTAATCGGGGCATGAAATTGATTTTCAACATTTTGATTTCTTTGTTGTTGATTTTGATTGAATCGATTTGGATTATTAGGTTGAGAAAAGCCGGGTGGACCATTTTGATTGCTAGCACGATGGTTCGGGTCAACTTGAGGACGATATTGGTTACCTCCTAGGTTGTAAGACCCGTCTACGGCTTTAACAATAAATTGACTACCATCGGTGGTAGTACAATTNAATTAACCCCTTGATATGGAAATTGGTTAATCGGGGCATGAAATTGATTTTCAACATTTTGATTTCTTTGTTGTTGATTTTGATTGAATCGATTTGGATTATTAGGTTGAGAAAAGCCGGGTGGACCATTTTGATTGCTAGCACGATGGTTCGGGTCAACTTGAGGACGATATTGGTTACCTCCTAGGTTGTAAGACCCGTCTACGGCTTTAACAATAAATTGACTACCATCGGTGGTAGTACAATTATAATATGCATGAGGTCCACCACAAGTGACACAAGTTTCATCCACCGCTTTGACTTGAGCGGGTGAAGAAGTTTGTGGAGAAGATAGTTTCTTTTGCTTGGAAAGAACCAATGCTTGAATAGCCCCCGTGAGTTTGTCCATCTTAGCATCGGTGCTAGAATTACTCACGGGAGATGATCTAGATGAGGTTGCATTCACTTGGGAAACAACGGCTTTGCTTCGTGAAGTACGAACCTTAGACTTGTTTTCAATGATCACTAAAGCATCTTTAGGAGTCCGATTCAAGAGATTGCCACCCGCGGCATTGTTCAAAGAATCTTGATCGGTTTGGTTCAAACCATTGTAGAAAGTATCAATTTGGTGCAATTCGGAAAAACCATGATGAGGACACTTGCGAAGTAAATTTTAAAACGATCCCACGCCTCGCTAAAAGACTCATCAAAGTTTTGAGTAAACTTTGTGATTTCATTCTTTACGCTTGTGGTTTTAGACGGGGAAAATAATTCATTCACAAATTTCGACACGAGGTCTTCCCATGTCTCAATAGAACGCCTAAATCTAACTTCCTTAGGAGCGTTAGAACAGCCCATCCTGCTTTGTATGATGCTAATGTTATGCTTGAGCTTGATCATGTCCCCCCTGATGTGACATCATTTGATGAGTCAAATGAGATTGAAGATGAACTAGAGTTAACTTGGCTGAAAAATTAAAAGATCCCCTGTGTATTAAAAATAAAATTTTGTACCATTATGATAACTCTGAAGGTAACAGAATAGCAGTTTTTGTCCCACAAAAGAGGTTAGCTCCAGAGCAAGTATATTGGAACTTAGACTTTGAAAAAATGCAAGCAGAGAAAGTCATACCCGTAGCATGTTTAAGATAGCTGATCGTGCGGTATACCCAATTAATACACCCAGGCATCTTGTTCCTTTAACTCTCCCAACGCAAAACAATACTCTAACTGCTCTATATGTTCTTGGTCAATTATTTGTTGATTTTGATAAAACATGTAAAAAGAGAATTACACCAACGGGTATTACTGAGGTTATGCCATTTTTTAAGCTAATCAAAGAACATTTTGAGGGACTTCAAAAAACCCTTAACAAAGATGTGGCTAATATGAAAGAGGTGTATAAAACTGTGGAAAATGAGGGAAAACAACTGGCCATTGATCTTAAACATAGTGAAATCGAAAGGAAGAATGTTCTCATCATGAATGAGAATTTAATTGCTAATTGTGTGGCACAAGCTGTATTTTATACTGCTACTGAATCTGCTCTTTTTGTCTGCCAATTTCATGAAATGTCTATTGCAATGAATGTTTTCCAGAATCGTGTTGTTGAGCTTGAGGGAGAGAATTTAAAATTACGTGAGAAAATTCAAAACGATGACCATGATAACATGGTCAGGTATTTTTCAAAACTAAAGATTGATAATCTTAATCTGCAATTAAAGTATCAACATTCAGAAGAACGATTTAAAACCTCAAAAAACAAGACATCTTTGGATGCTCTTGAATTTGATGCATATTTTGAATTAGACAAATGTGATGAAAAAATTCAAGCTCACACTAACACGATTCAGAAACTAAAGTTTCAAATTGCTCAATTGAAGTCAACCAAGTATGTAGTGACTGACACCAATAAACCCTCATCATTAGATTTTCAGAATTTTCACTATCATGATACCATTAATAAATTACATCGTGATATTGAGTGGTTTCAAGCTGAAAACTCCAATACTAAACAGCGTTACAAAGAGTTATACGATTCAATCAAGATCACACGTGAGAAAACTAATGATAAAATAACTTTTTTGCTTAATGAAATTGAAAATCTAAAAACGAAGGTGAATGGTAAAATGCCAGTCACCATCGGTGACATGAATGTTCCAAAGGTTTCTGCTGTTTGTAATTATGATGTTGATGCTATTAATATCCCACTTCCTCTTAGGAACAATAGGTCTGCTCACTATGCGTATCTTTTGTACCTTAAGGATAGTCTAGGCATGCTTCAAGATAGGACAGTGAAACCACATGAAAGTGCTATTCTAGATGCATGCTTTCTCACTAAACGATCCCAGGAACTTTTAGAATATGTCATTCGTACATGTCCTAAGAATGACTACACACAAAATAGGCTCACTGCATCTCCACTTATGTGTAAGAACAAGCATGTTATCTTTGATGTGCCACTTAAGACATCTGAACCAAGCACATCAAAACCAGAAAAACAAGTAGCAGTTAAACAAACTAATGTTCCCATCATTGCTTCTACAAGAGTAAACAGTGACACTAAAGCTAGCAGGTCAAAGCCTAGTTGCCATACAAGGAACAATAGGACTACGCCGGCTAAGAGTGCTCATGGGAAGAAAGTAGAAGACAACCTTAGGAGCAATAACAGTAGTTTAAGTGAAACGAATCGTGTTGATTCTAGTATTAGCTATAAGCGTGTTGTAATTAATTCGAATTCTGATGCTACCCGTAAGACTTGTTGATGACGTCAAATTTACCCATGATTTAAGTGTTAATTTCCCCCTAAAATGCTCATCTTTTCTATTCATATGAAGAATATATACTCTTATTTCTTCCTATTTTGGTTTCAGGGTAAATATGAGTAAAAGAATGAACATACGCGGAAATGGAAGGACTTAAGAGCAAATGCGTGGAAATTATGGATTCTGCACACACTACGACGTAGAGGTTCATCCACCTATTCCATAGCAAGAGTTTATGAAGACTACGATGTAGCCCATTCTATGGCTACGACATAGAAGTCCACTAAAGGGCACTACGAAGTAGCAACTCTCCAGCTACGGCGTAGGCCCAATTTGAGGCAAAGAAGAACTAACGAGGCCAAGGAAGAAGTTACGGCGTAGCAACCCTAGAAACTATGCCGTAGAAAGCATCTAAAGAAGAAATTCTGCCCGTAGCACTTGATCAAGCTACGGCGTAGTCCATATTTACAAAGGTTACGGCGTAGCAACTCAAATCAGCTACGCCGTAACAAAGTCGGGCCTATAAATACCAGCCCTAATTCTGAGTTTATGCATTCACTTTTCACCACACAGAAGTTGGGAAAAACTCAGGGAGCAGGAGGAACGAAGTTCTAGCCTCATTGAAGTCATTTCCAAGGGAGGATTCACACACCAATTATAAGTTTATCCATTCCTTTGTTTTGTATTCGATTCATGTTTAGATTTGTATTAACTCAAACTTGTTTTACTGCAATTATGAATATGAGTGGCTAAACACCTCTTGGTGTTAGCCTAGTTATGAAATTGTTATTGTTGTGATCTAGTTTTCTACGCATCTATTGTCTATTGTTTGTATACTTTCATGGCGAGTCTTAGGACACTCTAGTTCCCGTAGTGTTTAGCGTTGGTTGTTCCTTAGAGGCTTGTGGAATTAACCCTAGGAAGTAAGCCGACAGGGATGTGACTTGGTGTTAGCAATATCACCATACATGTGCGAATTAACCCTGGACCACCTACCAATGCTATACGCTTAACGGAATTAGAGGGGTATAAGATCTGACCATACCGCATCCGCTAGACTTGGTCATGTTAGTAGAGGCACTTAATGACTCTTACATCTTTGTACCGATGAACCCACGGCTTTACAATAGTTTTGGATAGGACAAGGTGTAAGATAGATCTAGGTGATTTAACCATCTGATCCGAACTGAATTTAATCCCCAGACGATATGATAGGATGCACTTATAGAAAACTAATCATAATAATAACAAGAGTAGTAATTAGGTTAGCACTATCTCTCCTATATTGATTTTCTTCTAGTTTATTTACTTGTCTTGTTATTTACTTTTATTAGTTTATTAATCTTTCAATAATAAAACCCCTTTTACACGTGACACTAGACTTAGATAATTTCCACACACTTAGCTCCTTGAAGAAACAATCAATAAACACTTTGAAGAATCAAGAAAAAAGCAGGAAGAGCAAGATCAATGGCTGAAGAATTTCCAAGAGGCCACTAATAAGAGCCTTATGAGCCATGCTGAAGTCATCAAAAGCCTTGGAACGAAGATAGAACTCTTATCGAATAATGCCAAAAAGTAGAATGAACAAGCCAAGGTCTGCATGATTGAGGCAAATGCATGAAGCAAGGAAATTATGTCCTAAGGAGGAAACACTTTTTACGGAAGAAAATGCCTCACACAACGAAGAGCTAAAAATTGTGATAACTTATCCAACCAATAAACAAGGTAATGGCTGATATGTGCCTTTTTGCACATATCTATTCTTCCATTTTCCAAGTCAAAACAATCAAAAACACTTAAAAACGGTCAAATAATGTCACAAATATCCTTGGAGTGTGTTTTTGCGTGTTTCAAGTACAAAGGATTGAAAACAGACGAAAACCGGAGCAAAATGTGCAGAAATGTCAAAATCAGTCCCTCTACTATCAGAAATGGCAGAAATGGTCCCTGGAGAGATATTATGAAGAAAAGTCAACAATAGTCTCCCAAGAATTATCAGATGACATTTTGAGTCCCTAAGTTGAAAGTTTCAAAGTTGGGCAATTATGGTCCCTCCAGATTCAAGAATTAGACAAATGGTCCTCGGATATGTATTCTGAAGAAAACAATCATCTAAGGTCCTTCAGGAATGATAGATTGGCAATTATGGCCCTTGGAAGTGAGTTTGAAAACTTGGTGAATTTGGTCCCTCAGAAATCAGAAGTTACATTTTTAGTCGTTGTATTTATTTACAAAACCAAATGGAATTTTGTAATACACTTAACCAAATCCAAAACAATTAAACTCAACATCTCATAAACCCTTTCTTGGCCCGAAATAACCTCAGCCCAGCAACAAATCCACTACCCCCGTTTATTTATTCACTCGGTCAAAACAAAGTCAAACTCACCTCTGTCTTCAACCTCCCCATTTTACCCGCCATGTAAAACACCCTCACCCTACCATCTCTGCAACACTCCACCCTAACCCCAATACCTCAAAAGCATACTCCACCATTACCTTCCCCAACATCTCACAAACCCATACCTACCCACTGCCAAGCTGGAAATCCACAACCCTTTTTGGCGCGAAAGTCCAAATTGAAGGCTAAGATGATGTTTACTTTAATTCGACGGCTGAGATTTATTCAAGGAAGCACTGGATGTGTTTACAGCCCTTTTCTCTCAGTAAAGAAGCACAAGGAGAAAATTCTACCCAACTCCTAATCTAGTATAAATAGGACACCAATTGTAAGCCATGAGGGGAATCCTTTCCTTTCTATTTTTCTTTCAGTAGTTATAATTTTCAATTGTAATTCAGAATCTTCAAGTTAATTTAAGTTTCTTTTCAGTTTCAAGCAATTATTATTTTTTACTTCAAAATATAAATTTCTTGTTATTTCACTAAATTGTATCTCCAATAGTTTCAGAATCTTTATTAAGCCTTTTAAAAGTCCTTTGAAGTTAAAGGAAAGCATAAACTTAGAAAAAGAAAAAAAAAAGGAAAATACAAAGAAAATCAAAAAAAATAAATAAAAAAAATTGAAGAAGAAAGGTAGAAGCAGAAGCAAGCATGGTGATGGAATCTGGTTTAGATCTCCATGGGGAGCAGTAGGTTATGATTTGATACTAGTTCTCAGTTGGTACTTGGCTTTGGATGTCAAGTAAGCAAATTGCCCATCTTTCTTGCATAAATTGTATTCTTGGGTTATCATTGTTAATTTTTGTTCATTATTGTTTATTTGTTCTTGTATTTGGTTAGTAATGGCTTGAATCTCAGTTTCTTTCATTAAATCCCTTGATTTCCTCATAAACTTGTTAGGATTAATATATTAAGGGGTGTTTGGCGTAGCTGTTTGTACCATATTGCTGTTGTTATTGGTGTTTATAATCTGTTGAGATATCATTCATAGGACCTAATTAACTCAGTGGAAGTCTTGTTTTGGTCACTCTCTAAAAAAAAGTCAATGTTAAAAGGGAATTCATCCACATCTTATCTGTGTGAATTTTTGAAAGTCAAGTCTTGGAATTCAGCTTAGAATTAGTTTAGGTTGTGTACTTTTACTTTATTTAGGCTAAACAAACCATAATTAATCAGTGGTTATCAATCATACTTCATCAAAGTCAAACTTGTGTTCAAAATCAAAAAGTCAAACTTTGCATACACGAAAGATGGGACAGATTTCTATTGGGTGAACAAGGGTGATTTCTGGATATAAGTGAAAAGTTTTAGAGTTTTTGTAATGTTTTCCAGCTTATTTATCAAAATCAAAAGGAAAAAGTCAACTTGAAATAGATCTAGTCACTTAATGTTGATTTGGAAGTTGACTGTTTGGCAAATAGTTCCCCTGCATCTAGATTTTTGCAAACTTTCAATTGATCATTTCTTGGTCAATTCAGGACCATTTGCTGAGATTTTTGCTGCTTTAGAAACTTCTTTAGGCAGACTTTAAGCTTATGCCTTTGATTGTTCCCTTGGAGCTTATTTAGTTGCTTATTTGCCCCTTATTTTGGCTTGTTTTTGGACTGCTGCTGCTACTTCCTGCTTGTTCTAGTTATCTGAGCTTGTTGATTTCCTTGTTTGTTGTTCAATCTTGTTGTTGTTATTATTTTTTGTTGTTGTCATTGTTGCTGTACTTTGTTTGCTTAAGCTTATTTGAGACTTATTGGCTTATTGGTGAGTGGTATGGTGTTCATAATTTCTAAAAAGTAAAAAAAAAGGAAAGAATTTGAATCTGTTTAAATTTCAAGTTTTGATCAATTTTAGTTTAAGATTTTCTTGCAAACACTTGTTTTCACAAGTTGTTGTTATTCTTGATCAATTTTAGTTTAAGATTTTCTTGCAAACACTTGCTTCATACCAAACACAACACCAACACCACAAACCAACTTGCCCTTGGATCTTTTTCGTTATATGCATACTTAGTAATTCTATTATATAGGATTTAGTTTAGTTTTGCTTATTTGGCTTGTAACTGCTTATTTCTGCTTATTTAGGAAACTTTTTCCAAAGGTTTTATTTTTCTTAGGCTTATTTTAACTTAATTAAATTACCAGAAAAGTTTCAGAATTATTTAATTAGTTTTATTATTAATTTTGATTTAATTTAGTTAAATTAGTAATTAATTAATATTAAATAGAATTTTTATCAACTAGTTAATTTTCTTTTTTCTAAAATTCTCCTTTGTTATTTAGTGCGTAAAAAATTGTTTTCATACCCGTAGGACTTTTGTAGCTTAAATTCCACTTTTTAATTTGCGCCTTGACATTTATCTTAAATAAACGTCACGTTTTTTGTTAGATTGCGTTTTAGGATTCTCCGTCTTATCTATTATGTTTCCCGTAGTATTTTAAATAGATTTAGGATTTCCCTAGTATTCCCTTGCTTGTTTTCCCTTTTAGGTTGCATTATTTCAATTTTCATTCGTTAATTTACAAATTTCCGTAATTTTAACGTACCACAACACCAAATAACTCTCACAATCTATCATACAAGCATTTTAATCTCGAACTCTTCACGATATCTTCCATTCACACCTCATTGGGACACGACCCGGGTAATCACTTACCCGGTATCTTATATATATATAGTATTCACGAGTTTTTGCAAGTCGGTATTTTCAGAAAGGTCAATTAGTAAATTTCACTCACGTCTACTTTGTATTTATTTGATACGCACTCAATATCGCGAATCAAATTTTGGCGCCGCTACCGGGGAGGTTGTGTTGCGACAATATCGTTAACGGTTTTAACAATTAGTGACTTGTAGAACCTTCGTCAAGAAGTTATCGCTTTCAAAAAAACGTATAAAACACAAAAATATTTTCCTTTTGTTTCTATATATATATAAAAGATAAAAACACAAAAAGATTTTCCGTTTTCTTTGTTTAATATGTACAACAATAAAATACATTGCCGAGAACCAAGACGGAATACATCTCAACTAGGGGCATGACCATTAATAAGTTCCCAAACTAAAGATCAAAACTTGCCTTTGTATCACTTGCATTTTGAAAAACTTTTAAACGATCAACAAACTTTAAGAGGAGTCGAAACGGTATAGGGCGATGCGACGAACTTCGCCCTAGTAAGAGATCCATTCTTCTCTCCCGCTCCTTTATGCGTTTGTCCTTAAAAGTTAACCTTACGTTTGTGATTATTGGTTTAAGTTCACCTTGTCTTTTGAGTTGGTCTTGTTTTAATTGAATTTTTTTTGGTGCATGTGCACTCGTTCATCTACGTCATCAAGTCCTTTACAATCGCTCAACAACATTCCAAGAAGGCGTAATCGTCGACGTGCCCATCCAATAGTCGAACCCGAGATTCGTACTATTCCTCCAAACATGGCCGATAATCGTTCCATGTCCGAGCTTCTCCAAGCACACACCAAGGGTTATAGAGAGGCCATCGTTGTTCCGGCAATCGTTGCCGATAATTTTGAACTCAAGACCGGGTTGCTACGATTAGTAACTTCGAGTCAATACTTCGGTTTTGAGAGGGACGATCCTCATTCTCACATTCGATGGTTTAACAAGATCACATCCACCATCAAATACAAAAACGTCCCTCAAGAGAATGGAGCAGATTTAGACGAAGAAGAGTTACTATTTCTTGACGGTGTTGAAGGGAACACATTTGATGCTGATGTTGACAACCAACCAGTACAAGACTTGGCACTTCATGATCCCAACATTTTCCAAGCTGATGATTGTGATGCATTCGACTCAGATGTTGATGATGAACCCACTGCACAAACCATATTCATGGCAAATATATCTATTGCAGCATCTCCATCCCAACAATCTGGTCCTTCCTATACATATGCAATTTCTGAGGTACCCACATCACACAACATGAATAACTTGGTCGACGTACAGGAGGTACACAAGGACGTACAACGTACAGAGTATGTTGTGACAAATACCATTGATATGGGAAATAGAAATGTTATCCCATATGAACAGTACATGAATAACAACAACATGTCAGTTGTACCAAGTAGTGCACCTTCTGTCCTTGATAATGATTGTGAATTGCCTAAGCATACTGTTTATGCTTCTGATGACACCTAGACCACTAGACTTAACATCCTTAAGGACCAGGTGACCATATATGAACAGCGTGCAAAGTTTGAGCTAACCGACCGTGAGCAGAAAAATGGATTTGCAAATGCGTGTACTCATATTTGAACGTAACAAAAAGGAAGAAACATTAAAAGGGAATTGGAATCTTTAAAAAGACAACATGATCAGTCTGTCAAAAAAAAAGGAAATTCAAGAAAGTGTAAAAGTTCTAAAAAATGATTTCCAAGAAAAAGAGACTAAACTCTTAAATGACTTTTCTAGACCTAAAACGTTGAAGAATAAACTTGAAAACAAGTTGTACACAACATCTTATCCTTGAAGTACTCGGAGTTTTGGGGACGCTTTGGCTGATTGCAGTTCCTTGCAATGTGACCCAATCCACCACAGTTATAACACTTGGGTTGCCTAGCTTGCCCCTGAAGTGCACTCCCCACTCTGTTTTGTACATTCCCTCGATTACCATTCCTTTGATTCACATTTTGTCGTCCTTGCACCACCACTCTCCCATCTTCCAAAATTGCTTGGTTACGTGGATTAGATGAAACTCGAAGTTGGTTGTTAGTTTGAGGAAGAGTTGCTCTGAACTGTTGGGCAAGTAAGGAAACTTCGTTTGTGAGGTTATCAATCATCATATCGGTATGAGAGTGACTTAAGTCCAGATGAGTGTTCACAGCAGACGGTGTAAGCCCAGATGTTTGACCAAGTGATGTCAAAGGACTTGGTGAAGTCAAAGTGTAAAGAGCTTGATCATTGGAAGGTTGGTTGAGATGTTAAACATTTGAGAAAAATGCAAGTGACGCAATTGAATCATTTGTGGTGGTTGTTGGATTAAGTTTCTCCCTCAACAGATGATCATAGTTATCATCTTTCACATGTTGTTGGAGATAAGCATAGAGTTGTTCATGGTTCTTATCTCTCAGCCCTTTATTGAGCTTCACAGTTGTCACAAACCTATCCCATTCAGGTGCCATATTGTTCACAAATTTGGTGTTTAGTTGAATGTTAGGCATTGTCATCTTAATGATTCTCATGTCATTCAAAAGTTTGTGAAATCTGACATAGTAGTTAGTGATGCTCTCTCCTGGGTTCTGCTTGAAATGCTCAAATTCATCATACAACTGAGATTCACAATCTTCTTTGGTTAATTCAGACCCAACAAGGAGCATTTTGACATTTTCCCACACTGCTTTGGCTTCTGTGTTGAAATTAATGAGAAAACCAAATACCAAGGGTTGAAAAGTAGAAAGGGTCATTTGGTAGGGGTAGAATGGGTATTCCTCACATGGCATAATAGAGAAGAGAATATGCCATGGGATATTCCTCTATAGGGAAGAGTGTGAGAGGTTGGGTTAAGAAGTAACCACGGTTAGGTTAGAAGAGTGTGTAGAGAATAAATCATGGTTAAGTTAAAGGGTATATCCAAGGGAATATTCCTTCCTTGGAGAGAAAGTGTGGATGTTGGTTAGGTTATGGTTGGGTGAGAATGGGTGTGTAAAGAACTAACCATAGTTGGGTTAGAAGTGAACCATGGTTGGGTTAAAGAGGATATCCAAGGGAATATTCCTTCCTTGGAGAAGAGGGTGAGTTGTAAAGTGGGATGTGAAAGGGTGTAAGGAATATAAGAGTTGGATTATGTGTGCGTAAGGGAATATGTAAGTGTGGATGTGATGGGGAGCCTAGTGTGTGTAAAGAGTGGGATGGTTGTGAGTAGTGTGTGTAAATTTGAAAATAAAGTTGTTGGGAGTATGAGATATGTGTTGTAAGGATGGGTTGTGTATAAGGAGTGAGTTGTATGTGTAAGGAATATGTAAGAGTGATTGGATGGGGAGCCTTGTATGTGTGAAGAGAGGTATGTGAGTGAAGTGTGTGTATTTTGAAAATAAAGGTGTGTGTATGTGAATATGTGTGTGTAAGGATGTGTGTGTGTAGAAAAGAGTGTATTTGTGTGTATAGGGAAGTGTATGTATGTGTATAAGAAAGTGTATGGGAAGTTGGTAAAGTGAGGGAATATTGTGTGGGATTTTGTGAGGAGACAAAGTACACTTTGTGTAAGATGTAAGGGAATATTGTAAGAGGTTGTTGGGAAGGTATTTTTGGGAAGGATTGTGGGAGATTTGATGGTTTGACTTTTGTAAAAGTGATGAGACAAAAAATGTTACGTTTTTAGGGGTCGGTTTGAGTTCTAATTCGTATGTTTTTGGTTTGGATTTCACCCAAAGTCGTTTCTTTTCTCATTTTAGGTACTTTTGAAGGTAAAATCACAAAAGAAGCATTTTCGGGCGTTTTCGGAGTGAAAAAGTGCGGAAAACAACAAAAACTCAAAAGACCTTGAAGATTACAGAAGGTGACGCCGTCACTCTATACTAGGTGACGCCGTCAGGAACAAGTGAAGTCCAGAATTGGAAAAATACTCGTGACGGGCCAGAGAGTTCGTAGTGCAAATTG
>LBNU01013696.1:132063-153286 GCA_014162995.1 Artemisia annua
AGTGCCCATGTGTGTACCGGTAATACTTAGATTCTAGAACTTGCGTTAGTGACCATTCCGAGTCCACAAGTGAGACTACATTCGTGTAGATTAGGATTAACTACATGATAAGAGGCATTAGGATAACCCTTGTTTTAAACCTGTATTATAATTTGGCCTACATTGGTCAAGTAATTCCCCCCCCACACCTTTGCGATGTACCCATTTTTGGTACACGATACCCCTAGTACACCCCTCAAAGCCTATCCCTTTCGTTTCTAACTTTAAGCATCATACTTAAAGGAAGAATTTGTTTACAATCCACCCCCAAATGTGCAACCAAATCGCCTTAGCCTACCTTGTATGCACTCACCTTTAGTGCATTATTGTTATTTGTTAAACCCTTGTCAATTGTCTAATTGGTTACATTGTTGCTAAGTCGAGTCATATCTTGTACATATTGTTTTGGGATGATTGGGATTCATGGGTAAAGTACTAATATTATGGAGTAATGGGGAAGAACATCATTTATTACCCTCATATGTGCTAAACGTTTTCAAAAGCACTCCAAGTGTTTTAATTATTTCAATTCGAGTCATAGAATAGTAAATGTAAAGTATGTAAAAGTTCAAGTGTAAGGGGAAAGCTTAATCCCCATTGATGTATTATTTTGGATGGTAGGGTAAAAAGGTATGCAAAAAAAAAAAAAAAAAAAAAAAGAACATACGGACTACCATCCACACCTATCTTTTATTTCTTAGTTTTGTTTTGTTTTGTTTTTGATAGTTTAAGATTGAGTCTAGTCTTGGCTTGGCAACGCCACTTGTATATGTAACTAAATAAGATGATTGACTAGCCACCAGTAAACTATCCCTTATCCAACCAAACCGTGTTTTTCCATATCCCTAAACCTCCCGTTATAACCCTTTTGTAAAGCCCTCTTTGATAGTTATCCTAGGTGCTTACGCCTTAGTGGAGAAGGTTTTGATCCTCTCTCAAGCCTATGGTAATCTATTTATTATGACAGGTAGTGAGTGATATTGTCCATTTCCTTTACATTATATCTACATATTATCAACCGAGAGATGTGAGTATCCAAACACTACATGAGAGGTGCTAGTATATTTTCTCCGTGCTTATTTTGAGTAAAGCGGAACGACTAAATCTTGTAATTACTTTTAAGTTCGCATTAAATGACCTCTAACTTGTTTTTCAATTGGGAATAAAAGCGCATTTGCTTGAGGACAAGCAAATCTCAAGTGTAAGGGTATTTGATGAGACGAAAAATGTTACGTTTTTAGGGGTCGGTTTGAGTCCTAATTCGTATGTTTTTGGTTTGGATTTCACCCAAAGTCGTTTCTTTTCTCATTTTAGGTACTTTTGAAGGGAAAATCACAAAAGAAGCATTTTCGGGCGTTTTCGGAGTGAAAAAGTGCGGAAAACAACAAAAACTCAAAAGACCTTGAAGATTACAGAAGGTGACGCCGTCACACTCTACAAGGTGACGCCGTCAGGAACAAGTGAAGTCCAGAATTGGAAAAATACTCGTGACGGGCCAGAGAGTTCGTAGTGCAATTTGGTGACGCCGTCAACCAAGGCCGTCAGATCTGGAACCAGCAATTATGACCACGTCAAGGAAGGCCGTCAGGAAACCCTAATCGCCGAGCTGACGACGTCACCTATTGGGCTGACGCCGTCAGCCCGCGTTTTCTATATATATAGAACGATTTTTCTTTATTTTAGAGAACCTAGTGGAACTTTAGTCGAATTTTGGAGTGGAGAACTTTAGGGTTAAACCCTAGTACGTGTATTAGAGACCTTAGAGGGTATCCTAACCCCTCTAACTTGCATGTTTAATCCAAGATAAGTCTTTATTCATACAATATGTCTATGTGTTGTGTGATTTATGCTTGTGCTTGTCTTTCTTTTAACATGCTAGGCTAATTTACTTTGTGTTTGCTTAGATCTAATGAAACCTAACTATTGATTATCATGTGATGTGTATGTTGTGATTGTATTTGGGTGAATGTTTCATCTACGTTAGACTAGAGAAAACTGGCTAATCTCCTATACGGTAACAAGCTTGAACGTCTTTAGAAACGTGAATCGTATGTGCGTTATCGATTTTAAGGTAGTATTTCATGCATAGGTTGCTATCGGTGAGCTCATGATAGGATGCTTGACGTATCGTCATAGAGTGAGGTAGGAACTTATAGAGTTAGGGAATTGAACGCACTCCCTACGACTTGTTAGGAATACACCCGTCATCCAAGCAAACTCAACATACTAGTCACATGGTAAAAGATAGTTAGGGAGTAATGAAATCTAAGTAAACACTATTCTCCACCACTGATTTTCTCTAAACCAAAAAAATACAAAAATATAAGTAGCTTAGAAGTAGATAACTTGGGTTAGTTGACTAGCAACTAATTCCGCCCTATCCTCCAAAACCAGAGATTTACTGCTTTCATAAAACATAAAAATACAAAAAGAATCTTCCTCCACCCTTAGACCTAGATTAGAGTAGTTTTTAGCCTAACGAACACTATTCCCTGTGAGAGAATGATCAATCCCCTAGTACTTGCCACTTCACTATACTACATCGGTCAGGTACACTGCCTGGTGGGGATTGCAAGCTTCTCGAGATCCCTCGAGAGGTAAAACGTAGTGCGTGTTGCAATCCACGCGCATCAAAAAGTGAGATTAAGAAATAATCTAATTGTCATTAAGAAGAAAAAGGTTTGGACAATTAAGATTATAAGTTGAGAAAATCATAGGTTACTTATAAGTCCAAGTAACACAACGTCGAGAATCCATAGTTTCATAACTCGTGACTTTCCACGACTCGACGTAATCAACTAACACCTTGATACAAACAAGTCAAGTGCTTTGCTTTGATGTAAAGCATAACCCATGCGGGTAAGGATGCGTTTACGCAAAGAGACCTTGGAGTTAGTTTGACCAATAAGGGAGTAAACCCGTTACGTGATTAGAGAAGACGTAAGCACGGGATATGAGCATATGGATGCTTTCACGTGATGTTACGTGAACTATATAAGCTCCCTAAGTTTATAAAAGTCTTGGCTAGAGGCGAGAGTTAGAAAACATGAGTTGGCATTTTCCCGTAAGTAGGTGCTTTAAAAGTTGGATCTCTCTAATCCCAAAACTCGTTTCGAGTGTTCTCAATTAAGCACATAACATATTCATACATGTATTGAAAGATCCACATTTTTCGGGTAAGGGGAAAGCCGACTTTCAAAATTCGTCCCGATCCATACAGTAGCCTGGCGCGTCAGCCATGCGTTGACGCATGGGTGACGCGTCAGGAGCAGGTACGGAGTGCGGGGAATTTTGGCTACCGTTTGTTATTTTATGTATTTCGATGGTTTATTTATCATCATTAAAACATTAGGAGATCTTGATGATGTTGCCTCAACATTCTTGATTCAAGTGTAGGGAGGAAACGAGCTCCCTTTGATGTATTATTTTGGATGGTAGGGCAAGAGTATATTAAAAAAATCAAAAAAAAAGAAAAAAAATAGAGAAAGAATAGTGAAAAAAAACATACGGGCTACCATCCACGTCTTTTATTTATGTTTAAGTTGATATAGTGTCTTGAAAAAATACCAAAAAAGAGTTGTAGTTAGTCTAAGTTGAGTCGAGTCTTGGCTTAGCAACGCCTCTTTGTACATGTAATTGACCAAGACAATTAACTTGCCACCAGTAAAAATCCCTTTATCCAACAAACCGTGTTTTCCATACCCTTACACCTAACGTTATAACCCTTTAAAAGACCTATTTAATAGTTTATCCTAGGTGCTTACGCCAAAGTAGTGGAGGTTTGATCCTTTCCCAAGCCTATGGTAATCTATGTGCTATGACAGGTAGTGAGTGATTATTTTCCCGGTTACATATGTGATATATAACTTTATAACACCCGAGGTATGTGAGAATCCAAACACTTAATGTGAGGTGCTAGTGTATAATTTCCATGCTTGTTTTGACTAAGATAGAACATCTACATGTTGTACTTACTTTTATGTTAATGTTAAATGAACCCTAACTTGTAAATTAATTAGTATAAAAGCTCATTTGCTTAAGGACAAGCAAATCCCAAGTGTAGGGGTATTTCCCAAGCTCATTCGATACCTTTTTAAGGGGTCATTTAAGCCTAAAATCGAGTTTATATGATCAAATATTACCTCAAATCGTTTATTTTCACATTTTAGGTACTTTGGATGTGATTTCTGGAATTTGAAGCATTTTGGATGTTTTTTGGCTAAAAATTGAAGAAAACAGCAAAGTTGTGGAAAACCTGTCAAGAAATGCAATTGACGACATCATGCCTTAATAGGTGACACCGTCACTTGAAGATGATGGAGCTTGGAAATTTACACATGACACTCCAGAGAACTTTTAAAGGTTTTACACCTAACGGCGTCAGGTGTAATTACAAGTAGGTTGTCCTGTGTTAACTTTATAAGAGACGGCCCAAAAGACTTAAATAGTGACGGCGTCTGGATCCTACCTAACGACGTCGGATGCTATGAGTGACGGCGCCAGAATATCGACTTGCACAAGAAGAAATCCTAATCGCGGCGGTCTGACTGCGGCAGGGTTTATAACCTGACGCCGTCATCTTTGTAAATCTATATATATTTTTGATTTTTCATTCATGGGTGTGCAACTTTGGAGACAAAAACCCTAAATCGAATTTTACAGCCTTTGTAGGGTTTTCATACCCTCTTTTCTTCCATTTTCAATTGAAGTTAAGTTTTTCTTTTAATCATTCAATATGTCTATGTGTTGTTTGATTACTTGTTTATCTTTTCTTCCTTTTAACATGCTAGCTTAAGTTATCTAGTGTTTACTTAGATATAATGAAACGTAGTTATTGATTGTTGATAAGTTGTCAATTGTTTAGTTGATTGATTCACGTTAGGTTAAGAAAACTGACTGACCTCCATTGTGTTACAAGCTTGAACATCTTAAAAAACGTAATTGTATGTGCACTACGGTTTTTCTCGTTGTATTTAATGCATGAATAGATGTTAGTGATTCTATGATAGGGTGCTTAATGTGCGGTCGTAGAAGAAATTGATATTTATAGAGTTGGGGAAGGTAGCACACCCCACGACTGGTATTAAGGAATACACGCTTCAAACTAAAACAATTGCACTGTGACATTCAACAAATCAATAAAAGATAACTAGGGAGTAATTATATTTAAGTAAACATGTTTGTCTCATTATTCCCTTAGAGAACGATCAATCCCCTGGACATACTTATACTACACTACAACGACCGGGTACACTACCTGGAGGATTGCAAGCTTCTCAAGATCCCTTTAGAAGTAAAATATTTTGTGAGGCCGTAATCCTCACATCAAACTGCAAGAGAAGAATGCTCGTATTCGTCAAGAAACAAAGTGTTGAAGAATAGGCATTCACCTCATAACCTTTGTTACGTTTCTCTCCTTAATCTAAATTCTTTATATCTCAATTCTTGTGTACGATCCGACTTGTGTGTAAGCTCAAAATTGGTTGTGTGTTCATTCGGACTTGGTGTTGCTCCGTAAGGTGACTATGTTGATTCGGACTTGGTGTCTGTCCGCATTGTGTTTTTGTAGCGGTTGTTATTGCGTGAAGTATTGTGTAGATTGGTTCTATAGAGGATTATAACTCGACATTCCACTTAGTGTTGTAAATTGGTGTAAGCGAAGGTGTACGGTTTTCTCCGCCATAAAGGAGCTTGTTGACATACTGTTTGTGAAACTCTCGAGTGTGATACTCTGGGAGTGGAGTAGGGCGAAGATAGAGCTTTGTAGTCGAACCACTATAAATCTTCGTGCCTCGGTTTGATCGTTTCTTCTCTTTACTCTTTCATACTTCTTACTCTATTATTGATGTTAATATTATTGGTGTTCATATATTGTTGTGTTGATATGACATAAACTTTGAATCTAAAAGTATTTCAAACGAAACTTGAAAAAGATTTTGACAACGTAATTAGAATGGTGAAACTATTCAACCCCCCCCCCCCACCTTTCTAGTTTCTAGACTCCTTTTTAGGTAAAGCTTTATATAACACCATTTTATCCTCATTATTTTTAGAAAATGTTTTATTTTTTTCATCTTTTTAATGTTCATAAGGAACCGTCTCATCTCTATTGTTAACAGGATTTCTACTTATATGTGTATAATCATCATCAATGATAATACGCCAAAGATCAATATTTTAAGATTTCACATAGGTTTTAAATCTATTTTTCCAATATATAAAAACCAATAGATTCAAAAAGTTGTGGTCTTTGCACATATTTTCCTTCTTTGTAGTTTTCAAAATCCATATATCGTTTCAAGTTTTAATATACAACATAGAAAGGGGTGAATAGTTTATCAATTAAGATTAAGTTTCGAAAGATTTGCTTCAGGTTTAAATGAAATCTTCCGATGAAAATATATGGATAGTTAAAACTAAATACAAGACTAAAACAATAATAGAGATAATTAATTAGTTGCAAAGTAATAAATAAAAGTATGGAAAGATCAAACCAAGACAAGAGTATTTATAGTGGTTCGGCTACGAAGGCTCATATTCTCACCCTACTCCACTCTCTGAGTACCCAACTCGAGAGTTTGTATATACTATGTCAACAAGCTCCTTAATCGGTGGTGAAATCTTACAATGTCGCTTTCACTTTTTCCGATCAAAGCAAGATATGGAGTTTTAGTTTGAGGCAGAACCAACTTAAGGTCACTTACACTTTTTTCGATAGAAAGCTAACTATCGAGTTCAAGTCGAGGTAGAACCAACCTGAGATCTACCGGATGTTTTCTCTACAAAGGTGTATGGCACAATGTATGAATACGCTAATGATATACAAAGAGCAACAAGATGATCTAATTATATAAGTGAAGACTAGCAACAAGAAGTGGAAAAAAAAAACAAAAACAAAAAAAAANAAAACAAAACAAAATAAAAACCCTAAAATTCTCTCTCCCCTATGGAGAAATCCGGCCGCCATCTACCATTCATTATCCCTGTGATAAACCACCCTATTCACTACGTCCTCTCTACCCTTTAATCATTATTGGTTCTTGGGTATGCAATACGTGGTTATGGGATATGTTTTTATTTTTTAGATGGCGGCAGGTTTTAATTCTTATTTATACGGATTTCTTCTTGTTCTTAACCCTTTCTATTCTCAATCGTGATTCATCAAATAATCCTATTGATTCATTTTCATTAGGAGGTAAATTCTGGTGAATCGTTTTTGTTAGGGTTTTGCATTGCAGATTGGTTTTTTGATTGCACCTATTATTTTGATTCTTATGTCGGTTTTAATCGATTCTTCATATATAAGGGTCGATCTTTACTTGGTTCTGCGCTTAAGTCTAAAAATCCTTTTTAGGTTTGTATTTGTTATCGGGTCTGACTGGTGGAAGTAACCCTCGCTAGGGTTTTGTTTTATGCACATTAACCATATTAGGGTTTGTTTAAGGCTATCATGTCCTTTATCTGGTGTTGGTGTTTGTTAGTGGGTTAAGAGAGAGGTTGAGTCAAGCTTTTCACAGACCTGATCTTGTTGGTTGTCTAATTATTTGGTCGTGTGATTGATCTTGCTAGAAATTAGGGTTTTTACTCTATTATCGTCGCTTAATCAGGTCCTCTTGCGGCTGTTTGGATTGTGATTGGGGTATATTACGGGCATCTGATGTTAGTTAGGGTTTGTTATAACCCTAGTTCTCGTCTGTGGCTGATATGTGGGTCTGAATCGGGTCATGGTGGTTATGCATTGTTGCTGCATTTCATGACCATGCTACAGATCTGAGTTTGGCGATATTGGATGTTAGGGTTCGTTAAACCCTATTAGTGGTTATTGTACATATAATGCTCAGACCTGGTGGTGTTGGGCTGATTTCGAGTTATCTTGGTTTGTTATACGAGGGTGTTGAAGGTTAGAGTTTGTAATCCCTATGATCGTAACACATGCTGCAATGTGGATTCATTGTGGTGTGTTTGTTTGTCGTTTGGGGCCTGTTTATTCAAGTCTCCTTCGTATAAGTTCAAGGTTCCATGGTAACGTTTCGATTTGGTTCATTCTTGTGATGATTTCTGGACGGCATGGAAATTGATGTTTGTTAACTCTGCATGATTGTGGTATGATCGTTAAACCATAATCTGTTAGGGTCTATTTTTGTTACTTGGCTATGCAACATACACGTGATTACATTATGATGACGAGGCTAGTAACGTGGCTGCTACAGTTGGTGTTTAGTTGCATTATAGCATGGGATGGAAGTCAAGTTTGGGGGTATTCTTGCTCTAAAACCTTCAGCATGTTCTCCCGTGGAAGTTGGTTTGAAGTTCTATGATGACTATGTTGTGGGACTACCTTAGTGAATTAAGCTTTTAATTTCTTGTTTTTCTAATTCACTTGTATTGTCATTGTAGGTTGAAGTTTGAGTTGTAAGTTATAAGAATGGCATGTTTATTCTTATATGAGAGTCTGTAAGTGTCCTAAGGGACTGAGATGAGGGAAGTCACCCTCATCCTTTGTACTTCAATGTTTTTGGTGTAATGCATTTTACCAGGGTGAAAAATCTCTTGTACCAAAAAAAAGACTAGCAACAAGAAGCTTGAAGTTTAAATGCCTTGTATGCAATGAAAGTGATCTTCTCTTCAAGAAAGAGGTTAGTAAACAATCATTAAAATGAAGATGTAAAGCTTGTGTAAAGATTAGTGAATTGAGTTTGTAGATGTAATAAATAATGTGTGAAAAAGGGTGATCAAAATTGTGAGCAAGAGGCTTCTATTTATAGGCAGAATTTTGTCAGACCCCATAGATCCAACGGATCCCTTTGAGAGGGATCTGTTATTCTTTGAGAAAGGATCCACTGGTCTGTTATGACAGACCCGATTTAAATAGATTTGTACACAAGACATATTGCACAATCTTTCCGTATCCCCAAAAGTCAACTCCGGATTTGAAAATATTTTTGAGATGACTCAACACAAAATTCGACTTTGTGATGTCATGCATGAGGTAAAAATATTAGTTAGATGGTTTAAATCAAATGTACTTTGTAAAAAAGAAATGTATTTTTACCAAATTTGTAACTAGACTTTTGTTTAGTTACTATAAATAAATAGCGCTAGTTAACTAAGTTTACTTGCAAAAAATAAAATGTACAAGTGACTTTTTTAAAAGTGTGTAGTCACTTGTAAAAATAAAAAGTGTAGTTACTTGTGTAAGTAAGTTACTAAAAATGTGTAAACATAAAGAGTATGTTTGGTGCGGAGCTTTTTGAAGCTTTTTGGGACGATGAGTGGTGAACAATGAGCTTTTTGATATTTATTGTTCGTTTGACAAAGGAGTGGTGACCTTTGCTCTTTTTTAGAAATGCTCATTTTTCCTATGCTTCTGTAAGAAGCTGTGAGTTGTAACTATTGCTCACAGCTCACAGCTCACAGCTCACTGCTACTTTTACCAAACACACCCAAAATGTATAAGTGACTTTGCTAAAAGCAAGTAGTATACTTGTTTGAAAAATATTTGCAAATGCGAAATGTATTTTAAATGTGTTTATTGATCATTACTAAAGTTTAGATATTCATTATTCATATCTTTAATCTATACTACTATATAAATCATTTAAGTTGTGTGCTCCACCAAAGATTAAGATAAGGAGTTATAATTATTGAGTGACATGTGTCACTTCTCAACTAAAAATCACATTTATTTTCAAATTTAAATATCTTTTGATCTATTTATTTTTATATTAATCTAATTTCACCATATTTTTAAAAATTTTATGCCCTTTAATTCAACATCCATTTTGATATATATTTTATAAGTTTTTAGTTTTTGCATTTTTAATGGATTATACAAACTTGATTCGTCAAAGTTATAACTATTGAGGGAGTGTTTGACGGTACAAAGTTGTGAGGGTCTTTATGCGAGAATAATAATGTCACGGGAAAGTTACGAGAAACCCAAACAAACACATACAACGAACACATATTCTTTCGGAGTGTTGTGTAACGAATTCACTAAGCGAGTACGGAATTGTGGGAGAGTTGAATTAGCTATTCATTCATTATATTTATATTATAACTATATTTTTTTCGCCGCCCGCGGGTAACCAACTAGTATTATATAACTGTGTTAAAATTTTAGATATAAAACTTGTTTATTTAAAACTTTACGTAGTACGTTTATATTTGTCGTCAATAAATCTTATAATATCGTAAAATAGAAATAACGTTTTTACAAGATTCTTTGTATGAAAAGATGTGACTCATATGACAACAAGATTATAGAGGTAATAAGTTAGTTCTGTAACTCTATGCAATGCTTATGTGAGCTCGAGTCTCATCGTGTAACTTTACGTCACAAATTAGTATAAACCTAACATGTCTCATATGTGTAGTGCGTATATAATTAAATCATAACTTACAGAGCCCAAGTCACCGTCGTTTTTAGATAGATCTAGAACTCACGTTAAGTATCAAATATATAGCAGTTCATCTCATAAGACTAAAATTCGGGACTTATAAATTGTTTAACAAACACAGCGTATATATTATGTTTTCCAACTTGGGATCCTATGATACTTAATCCACTTTGAAATATGCTCTCCTTAAAGACCAAAAAGTGACTAGCTAGTTGTTATTGTTTCTTTTGAGCTGGCATTCAGTCTTTTGGCAAAGAAGATATGATTAGTTAGATATTTGAGGTTATCAGTTGTGTACTCGTGTGTCTTATTTAGTTGTTGGAACTACTTATATAAAAGTAATTACAAGTGTAAAAGTGTCAGGTCCTAACTTTTTGCGCTAAAACGGCATAAAAGAATTCTTCTTTTCCTTGGAATTGTATTCAATGTGATTATTTTGTGAACAATTGAGTTTGTAAATTGTAATAAGCAAAATATCCCTACTGCAAATTGCAAGGAAGATTATGTGGTATTGAATTATAGCAAAGGATTGCTCATTTTCAATTCAAAATCTTGAAGAATGAAAAATGTAATTGTCAAAAAAATAATGTGTTCTTTGCTTCAGGGAAGATAGGTGTTGCACATAACAGTGATGTTATTTCCATTGTAATATGCTGCAAACAATAACCTCATACAACAGTAAACAAGTACTCCCTCCGTCCCATATTCTATAACATCAAAGCACAAAGTTTTAGGTGTACTAAATTATTACAATTAATTGTTAACCAAATAACAATTATACCCTCAATTACTATAAGCACAAAGTTTTAGGTGTAATAAATTATTACAATTAATATAAAAGACAAATGACAAATTGAAAATGTAGTTATCAAGATTTCTTCATTTATTGTAATAGACACTTAATATGAGAAAAATAAAAATACCAATGTGGACACTTAATACGGGACGGAGGGAGTAATTAATATCCAATCACTTTTCTGATAATGTAATAAGTGTGAAAGGTGCGTTGAGGTTTTCTTTCGTCACATCAGCTCTACGTCCCCATTTAACATTTTTTCTTTTTCTTTTTTTTTTCAACCTTTGCAACAACTTATCTTTCTTTTCTTAAACTTTTCACATTCTTTTATCATTTAAAAATATGGAAGAGGATCCACTAAGAAGAAAAAAAAATAAGAAGAATAATAAATGTTTTTAGCCACACATTTCAAATGAAGAATGAGAATTCCATGGGAGATGTATCTCTTTTTATAGGTGCATCTGAAAATATACGGCTAGGGTTATTTCTCATCTTTCTTATTTTATTTTTATTTCTTATTTGATCCTTACTCTTAAAAATATATATCTAATACACACATACACACTGCACACAAAAGAAATAAAATATTACTATAATTTTCTTTCTTAGATAATGTGTTTTTGTTTCGGGAGTATAGTTCCGCTTGGGAACATTCTTTCGTTTAGCATTTCGTGCAAAGTTGGAAGTGGGTTTCCGTCAAGGGACTGAGCCCTCCCGTGAGTTTCTCGTTGGTGCACCCCGCACCCTACTACCTAACGTGTCACAATTTGAGAATGGAAGGTGAGAATTTTGCAAAGCTTTAAACTTTTATGATTTTAAAGACTTTCTTAGCTTGCATTAATTTAATTTTTCTTCCCCCAAAATATTTTGGTGTATTTGTAAAACCCGGCCATCATTGTTCATAAAGAGCATTTTATGGTTCAGTCATTTAATTGATTTTGCGCTTTTCGTTACTAACCATGTGCTTGTTATGGTAGCTCCATCTAGTGAGATTGCTTGCAACTTACATTTATATCCAATAAAAACATTTGAATACTCTTACATCTCTAAATACTGTTTAATACTCGTAATCCACATCAACCATATATTACAATGAGTCTGTGACTTGACTAACCTTACGAGTAACATGAATTATATCATTTCACGAACGACAGTAAGAATGTAGTACACTATTAAATCCTCCCAAAATATTCTATTTGTCTAGAATTTATTACTTATTCTTCAACTACGTACGCGTCTACAGCCATAACAATCATTGTGGACTGTGAACTAATGATCTAGAATTCTATCAATGTAAAATAATCATTCATGCATGCAATGTAACATGACATAAACTACTATAACTTATATATTGAGCCAAAACATGCATGTACGACTCACTACAAGAAAATCGGCCTTTAGTGACGAAAAGAGTTTGGTCACTAACAGTGCAAAAAGTCGTCACAAAGTTGCTTAGTGACAAAATTCGAGTCGTCACCAGTCGTCACTATAGCTCCGTCACTAAGTCAGTTAGAGACGAAACTTTACGTCGTCACTAATCTGTGACGAGATAAGTGGTCACTCTTTAACCCTGTTAGTGACGAAAATAAACGTCACAGTGCTCATAGTGACGAACTGTTTTTTGCTATTAGTGACCAAGAAGTCGTCACAGATTGCTGAGTGTTAGATACCAAATAGGTGGTCACTGAAATGAGCATATAACCCAAAAAAAAAATCTGTACCAATTTTCAATATACAAATGAACTAAAATCTAAATATATGTAGCAACGCAAATTTAAAATATTAACTTGGTTCACAAAACCCAAATGCGTGGTCGAAATTCAACACAAACACAACCCATAACCTATCAAATTCATCCGGCGTGTGATTTCTTCACTAATCATCACAAACATGTCTTATAACACTTATTGCAGCTGAGAATATTGTGGACAGAGATATACCCCAGAAACGGGTTGAAGCTTGAATCTTTCCCAGATATTCAACAGTGGCTTTTCCTGGCTTTATATTTGGTATCCCAGCACCCATCTTATTTAAGTACTCTGCCATTTCCTTGGGCATGTTGGCCTGAAATAAATATAACATATTGAACCTGAGGCTAGAGTAGACCGTATGTATCGAGGACCAAAAGTGAAAGCATACAGCACAAATTTTGACCAAACCACAGGAACAGTTCATATAATTTTGACCAAACAACAGGAGCGGTTTATGCAATTTACTCAAATGGTTATAATAAGCTAAACAAGTGTTCAGATCAGGCTGCTCCGAACCAGCCCTTTTTGACCCAATATTAATGCTAAAGACGGAAACAGTTATTAGAAACATTACTTACAATACAAATATGTTGAACACGAAAACGAAGAATGCGTAGATTGTATAGTAGACCCACCGCGCTGCTCCAATAGATGATTTAGGATTTAGGATCTCTCTCACACTTGTCCAAAATCGTGAAGTAAAGAAGCTACAAACGATGCTCCATATTAGGATGTAATAGCAAAATAAAATTTAACAGCCATGAATCATATAAATTTCTATACATCAGTAAAGTACTAATCAGTAACTTATGCAATAAACGTAAGCTGCAGTCAAAGCACATAAAATGTCTACTCGGATCAATATATCTACAGTTCTACACTTACGTTGAACTGGTACTACTATAGCTAAAAGTAGCTAATCACAATCATCCATTGTGATACAATTAATTTCGAATTCAAGTTTGAACCTTATAAGAAAATGATAGCAGTACATGTCATGTTGCTCAGTAGAGTGAATGAGACCAGATACCATCTACTACTATATACACAGAGGGCTATGTCTGACATAGTTTATTCAGTGAGTGTGTTAGTCACTGTCTACCCATAATATTCATTTTAACCACAATTCATCCAAACAAAATATATTGACACTCGAGCAACAAACTGAATTCCTAATAACAAAATTTAAGTAGCATCATAACAATTTAAAACATCTATGGAAACTAGCACATCATACTATTATTTTTGCAAGCATTATCTCACTATTTACAAAATAAGTGCAAAGTTTTAAGCAGCTTATAAGTGATGCAGAACTAAAATCACTTACAAACAACTACAAGCCACATACCACTACAACGCAAGTAACTAACCGGTCCGCAAATCATATCGTAATAGACTTAACTTCTAAATAGTTAATCTATATACAATCCAAATGTGCAAATCATAGCAACATCTCAATAATTATAACTAACTGGTCCGCGGATCATATCGTAACAGACTGAACTTCAAACCGATCCACAAATCAAATCAAACTTACTAAATAATTAACATAATCACATAATCAAATTTCACCTAATTCATCTAATTTAGTTAAATCTACTGAAACGTTTTACAAGCCCTAATTTAGGTAAATTGTAAAAGCATAACAAGCAGTGAAGTAATAAAATCCGAACAGAGATGATGGTAAAATCAGAAATTAACCTAACAGATGTCTCTGAATCGGAGACGAAGACAGTGATTGTGAAGGTGACGGTGTGACGATGGCGATGAAGTGACGACGGTGATCTCGACGTCGCGACGCTGGTGATGCCGTGATGGTGATGGAGACGGTGCGACGACGGTGATGATGGCGGTGCAATGGCAGTGATGGTAACGGAATGAAGATAGTGATGTGGATCGCCGGCGATCGTCTGCTGGGTTTAATTTTTTGATTTGAGATATTTATGAAAAGGGGAAGTTTGTGAATGAGAGGTTAAAGTTAATTATGGAGTATTATTTATTTGTTCAGTTTTTTTTAACAAAGATTTTCTTTTCATTGCTTTAGTTATAAAACGAAAGTTTGATAATATATGCGTTACTATTTATTGAAAGTTTTTTGTTTTTTTTTTGTTTTTTTTTTTTTTACATATCAATAAAATATAATATAATATGGTGTTTGTACGTTTATGTTTTAGAAAACATGTTTAGCGGAGAATTGCATCAAAGAAAGTTAAATATCTGCAATTTTGCTTTACAAGTTTTTCATCCGTAATGTGTGATAGTATTTATAAATTTTTTTATGAATGTATGAGTATAAAAGTTTTAGTAAGTATATATGTAATCTTCAATCATTTTATAGAGTTCACTCAAAGCAACGTGTGAATAGTGACCAAAATTTCGTCACTAATGTTTAATGACGAAATTTCTCGTCACTACTCATGTAATTTAGTGACCAAATAGTGACCACTTATAAGGTTCGTCACTGACTTTTTACCGACGACCAAAAATAATGACTAAAAATTATATCGTCACTATTTTCATCTAAATAGTGACCAAAAAAAAATTTCATCACTAAATTCTCGTCACTAAAGCTACTTTTTCTTGTAGTGACTGTACTGTACGTTTAGATAGAAACTAAGAGGAAATAAGCAAAACAAAATGTGTCAATGTGGACACATGATATGTAATATACTTTCCTATGATAAAATAAACATTAGTGGAAGAGAATGAGGGAAAATAGTGAATTAGGTGTTGGATAAAGTGGCAATGCATGTGGGTTGAATCCGACATGAGCATCAATAATGATAAGGAGTTTGATTGCAATTAAACCAACTCACATGATTCTCCATTATATGCTCTTAACTACCCTTTCAATTATTTCATTATTATTAATTTAATTCTTCTCATCTTCCTTCTTCCTTCCTAACCCTATTTTCATTCTTAATCCTAGTTTGTTAACTAACGTATCTCTCTAATTATTTATTAATCACCTGTATGTATGTACGAGAATCTCGTATCAAATATTAAGGGATAGATATTTCGATATGATTATATAAAACTAAGTTAGCTCACAATTTCATGTTTAAAGCTAACGAACCATGTGTGCAAGACACAAGCGAATTCATGGAGTTTTGGGCATGTATTATAAATAATCGCAATCACGGTTATTAAGTTAGCTTTGGGAAGAAATAAACTTTAAGAGGTAAATATTGTTAGGATTCACGCTAGTACGTCCTTTTGAACACGACTTGTAAAATTGTAAGTGTACTTTTTTTTTTTTTTTTTTTTTTTTTTTTTTTATTTTTTTTTTTTTTTTTTTTTTTTTTTTTTTTTTTTTTTTTTTTTTTTTTTTTTATTTTTTTTTTTTTTTTTATTTTTTTTTTTTTTTTTTTTTTTTTTTTTTAAATAACATGAATCCTTTTGTCAATTTGTATGTAGATTTCAGCCTTTCAAGTGCATACGTATAACCAAGGACATAGAGAAAATTAGTGTTGATTGACACACTTATTTTTTTTATTTTTAACATTCCAGTGTCCAAACTAAAGAAGCGTTATATAGCAAATGTATGATTCTTTATGCAACATGATTTGCAAATTAAATAAATGTGCAAATCATTAGCAAAAAAAAATACATGCGATGATATAAGAATGCATGTAGTACAATCCAAAAAACTGATATTATCTCAAATATATTGCACTTCACAGGCTTTTATCGGTGTGACATTTTCCATACCCCGGCCACCACAACATAAAGTCGCCCATCCTAAGTTCACTACTACGAAAATGGGCTTTTAAACCGGTTCTAAGACCCTTTTAGACCGGTGCTCGGACCGGTCTAGATGGGGGAGGTCCAAAAGATGAAAACACATATAGACCGGTGCATCAACCGGTCTAAAAGACACGTTATATAGACCTGTGAAAACATCATATAGACCGGTGCCTCAACCGGTCCAAAAGACTCTTTATTTAGACTGGTTATTATAATACAAACCGGTCTATATGTGTACTTTTCTTTTTTTTTTAAATGATTCTGGAAGCAATCCCAAACAGCTCATATATAAATATTTTCAGTAAGCAATCCTAAACAGCTCATATGTGGCCATAAATTCATTGGAAAGTTCGTACAAAACTGTAAACATAATATACAGGAATTCCAAATTAGTTACTCCATTTGTGTTATCAACAAGTTTGATCTCTTTCTCCCACTTCTAAATCTCTTATTGTTTCTGTTCATATTTCTTCAATGTGCTTCAAAAGACCTCTGCATCAAGGAAGAACAATTAATCAAAATGTAACTCACAACATCCACCAAATAGTATTTTATAAGTCGTGTTAATAAGCAATCCAAACAGCCCTAATATAGTATTTTATTAGTAGTTTCTGTAAGTTTTCACAAAACATGAGTCGAGAGACACCACATCCAAATATATAAATAGTTAAATACATAAAAAAAAGATAATAGGCTTACCGTTTGCTGCAAAATCACAGCTTATAAGGGATAGTACATCAAGCATCTGACTTCGGCTACTTGCTGCAAGATTACAATTTAGGTTAGTAAGTTGTTAAGTTAGTTAATTTGATTTTATAAAAAAAGCTTAAGCAGCAAAAAAGAAAGTATATAACAAGGCATCATACTATAATGCAAACATCTTAACAATCTTAAACAAATACCATCTATTGCAAACTAGCTATCAATTTCACCATTTTGTTTCAGTTTACCATCTAATAGTACATTAATTAGTATGGTGCGTATCAAAATGAGTTTATTCAAATTTTGGCTAAACGACATTATCGACAAATTACCATGTATGCATTTTAGCTTTATAAAGGTGATCTAGGCAAACAGGAAACAAAGAAATATCATCACAAAATAAACACCTAACTAGAGTGGCCTTTGGCAAACCATTAAGTATCGCTAAGTTTACATATGGCAGGCGTATAAAATGCTCTGCACTAACACTTTGAGGTTATTGTAGTTTGGACAAATTTCCTGTCTATAAAAAGAAGTCGCAGCCACTAAAGTATAAAGTATAAACATGTTAATCTTGATATATGTGTGTATATAGCGTTTACTCCATTGGTTCTTCTAGTTGGAGTTACTTGTCGCCATTCAACCAGATCTCAAAATCGAAACTTGTGACATGATATGTAACAACATATCGTTAGAATTGTTTAGTTGGTTATAAAACCACCTTTGTAATGCATTAGAATTACCTTAAAGATGACGGAGCACAAATGTTAAGATATTAGAATCTACTAACCTGTCTAGCTAGTCTTCACACCAAATTAGCCTTAGCCCAAAGAATTTTTATCTACATTTCATCCATCAAGCTCAGACAAGGTTACACCTTCTTCATGGTGATCACTGCCAATACTAAGTTACTGAGTTTATCAATTGGTGCAGAACCCATTATCACATTATAATCATTGGCAGCAATACCCATTAACCCGCACCCATTGTTCATGTAAGTCGGATAAAAATTCGTATAATATGGGTTTGGGGTTCCCCTCATGGTCAACATCGTGGGTGCACCAAATATCAAACAATATCTATGGCTCTAAACTTATGTGAATCTAAGCATATGATGGGCGCACAAATATCAAGCTTATTATAAATGCATATAAACACTTAAATACTACTCTACCATTTGATAGTAGAATCAACTGAGAAATAGAGCAACAGCATAATAAATATCAGTAAAGATCAATAACTTAACATAATAAATGTTTGATAGAACAAAAATCAACAACAAATCAACATAACCATCAAATGTTTCCTCTAAAATCAAACAAAAACATTCAATAAATTAAGATCAACAACTCAACGTAATAAATATCAGTGCTTGATAGAAGAAACATATATAAAAATAAAAACTCGCAAATCAGAATTGCAAAATATATAAACTTAATTATGAAATCAAGATAACTCACTTTTAGGGGTTTGCTACGGCAGCGTTAGCAGGTCACTGTGGTGGTTAGCGTTTTGGGACGGATCTGACGGGGGTGGTCAGGTGAAGAGGCGCTGGTAGTGGTGTAGGTGATGACGGCTGGTGCTATGTAGCTAATTAGGGTTTGGTGGTAATGTAGATGGAGAGAAAGAATCATGAGTATTAATTTTCTTTTAGGCGGTCAATTGAAAATTTTGAAGAAATTTGGAACTAAATCCCGCCTAAAACTTTTTAGCCCGGTGTATTTGATTGTAACAGGTCTTAAAGTGTTTTGACATTTAGACAGGTGGAAATCCATATCACCGGTCCAAAAGAGTTGTTTTTTAGACCTGTTGTTTTGATTGTCACCGGCCCAAATGTATTTTTTGTATTTAGACGCGTTGTTTTGATTGTAACCGGCCCAAATGCTTTTTAGACCTATGCGTTTTGTAGAAGGTCTTTATAGGAAGGTCTAAAAGACACTTTTTGTAGTAGTGGTTAGAATTCGCTTTATGTATTAGTTATCTAGCTAACGGATGCATATTAGTTAGAGAGAGCCTAAAAACCAATCCATATCTAACGGATTAATTATGAGTAGTCGAAATTGTGTAGCGAATAGTAGTTGGACTCACCTATTTCCACTTGTATAAAGACCTTTTCGTTGTATTGAAAATGTGCTGAACTCTTATATAATATCAAAGTATTGTCTCTTTTTCTTTCGTTGTATTGACAGGCTTATTTACAAAGTTCTAATACACTATCAGTCACACACACTCAAACAAGACAAAGTCATCTTCTTTTTTGAAGAGTTTTACGTGGTCTTCACTACAAAAAAAACCACCTATAGTGACGAAAAATTACTCTTGAATTTTATTTTTGTCACTAAAATGACTATATAGTGACGAGAAAAAAATTCGTCACTTCATTTTGGTCATTAGGAAAGATTAGTCACGAAACTTATTCGTCACAAAGTTTAAATAGTCTAATGACGAAATTATTCGTCACTTACTAAAGTAAATACCTTTTCAGTTTTCAAAGAAGCAGTTAAAAAAACAACCAAAGAAGTGTTTGTTTTTGGTATGTGAAAAAACAACCAAAGAAGTGTTAAAAAAAGCGCGGATCCAATATGACCCGAATTAGTTAAAAAAAAAGTGCGGATCCAACCTGACCCGAATTAACATATCACTGGTACAAAAAGTTGTATAGGTCACGCCAAAAATGTGTGACGATATGCATATAGTCACACACGTTTTTTTCGTTGTGTGTCACCAAAGGTCCCGCCACCGTAGGTGGCATATGGTCACATTGTTGAGTTCGTGGCCTTTTCCGTCTAAAAAGAGTGACCAAAACCCCGAATATGTGTGACAAGTAATTAGGCACAAGTTTTGTTGGATTAGTCATAATCAGTGACCGTAAACACTTTATAGTCACACGAATGTTTTTTGAGAGTAACTATTGTTCGTCCTTTGGCCATACAAATATATAATATATGTGACATTTGAGATGATTTATTCCATTAAATGTGTATTTTGTGTCACTATTTCCCGTCCTGTGGCCACATGAATATTTAATAAATGTGACGTTTGTGATGATTTAGTCACACAACGGGTGTTGTTTTTTTGGAGTTAGTCACATACAATTAAGGAAACAGTGGCCAATAGTGTTAATAAGTGTGACCATATGCTGTTTAAAGTGAAGAAATGTGTATTTTGTGTGACTATTGCTCATCCAATAGCCACGTGAATTTTATGTTTGTGTGGCCTTTTGTAATATTTAGTCACACAAACCATGTTTGTTTTGGGTATTTAGTCACATACAATTAAGCAAACAGTGGCCAAAAGCATTAATAAGTGTGACCATTTGTTGTTTAAAGTGAAGAAATTTGTATTTTGTGTGACTATTGATCATCCAATGGCCACAAGAATTTTATGTTTGTGTGGCCTTTTGTAATATTTAGTCACACAATGAATAAAGCAAATAGTGACTGTTAATACAAATATCGCTTAAAAACGTTATTTATATTTTACGATCTTTGCTAAGTTTTGTTAATAACAAAGTGTAAACTTTAGTTTTTAGTAAAAGATGATTTTAGTTTAAAGTCTTGCATAACTAGATTTTTGCTACATTTACATTTCATATAAAACACAACATTTTCATATTTCTTAAATTAGAAATGTCACATCACCATTTATGGTAAGTTTTGTCATATCACATTTATGGAAATTGTGTGGTTGACTAAACAATGTTCTTACACAAGGTTTGTGTGTTTGACTCTCCATAGGGTTCTTACACAAGTTTTGTGTTTGACCAAGTATTTATGTGATGTGACTTT
>LBNU01013696.1:162023-174148 GCA_014162995.1 Artemisia annua
GCAACCATATTTGAGTTAATTTCCTATATAACAGATGTTATGTTATATCTTCAATTTTAATACATCACTTACGCGATTGCGATAAGCAAACTCCAACTGTTCGGCAACATCCTCCCAGACTGGGAACCAATCAAGACTCCCTTTAATAAATCTACCTGCAACGATTACCACCACACGAGTTTATAATCAAAAACATGTTTTAGGCTAGTTTTAATCCACGAAAATCAATATAAATCGTTTTATATTCGATTACACATTTAAGAAAATATCAATTAAATATGTGTTTGAGCATACCCATGAACAGAGTAGGATAGGTGAGTTGAGGGTGATGGTGGCTTGACTGTGATGGTGGTTATCTCGAACCAAACAACCGAAGCAAACAAACTCTCCCATACAGTTCCCTTGTCTTGATGACGGTAATGGCATGGAGGAGCGATGATTGGTGGAACGACGGCGAGAAAAGGCGGTGAAGTGTGGCGGTGGTGTGAGTCGGTTCTATAGAGAAGGAGAAGATATGAATAGAGAGAAGATAGATATGACTAGTGTAAGTGTTTTGATTTTGGGTGAAAAAGGGGTGGGATCTTGAGAGCTGGAGATTGAAATTTTGGGAAAAATTATGGGGCGCGCTATATTATAATTTTTGATATTTGGACTTTTAGAGATTGAAAGTCTATCAAATGAGCTTGAAATGTTTAATGAGTGGAGCTAAACCTTATATAAGTTGGACTCGAGTTATTGCTAGTTCTTGAGCTTGTAAGTGATACAATTTATTTTTCTTTTTTTCTTTTTTTTAATATGTAAGTGTACTATGTTGGCATAAATATTATTACGATATTTAATCTAAACATCCTCTTCATGTTTTGATGATGACAAAGATGTAAGATACAATACATAATGTAAAGTGCTTAAGTTACTTGTGATCACAAATCTTCTATGCATTCAACAATCACTTAAGGTATGTATAAACAAATGTCTAATACATTTTATGATCAAAGGGATTCTTATTTAAACACTACAAAGTTTATAAAATGATATAAACATAATATATATTTTTGAAAAACACTTTTGGTAATAAAGAAAAATGTTTAATTCATAATAAATATATGAATTCAAATTTTTAACCAAAATCAGTTAGTTTTTCACCAAATAAACTTTCCCCAGAAAAAGACAAGAAAACGGCCCGTTTTCAAGAGGGCGGCCCCTTTAATTTTAAGGGGGCCGACCACGAATTAAGGGGGCCGGCACGCTCCTCTTGTCAGAACTTGTCAGAATTTTTCCCCTATAAATATCACCTCAAACCTGATATTTTTCTCACCTTTTGCATGAAAATTTTCAGATCCAAATATTTCTAAACATCCTTCTAAAATCCTTTGATCATAAGATTATAAGTCTTTGTTTTCAAGTGATCCAATCCTTCACCACTCAAAGTGCAAGAGAATAATCCTCCCTATCATAAAGCCAAAGATATATTAGAGTCTAGTTAGTGTTGATGTGAAGTTGTGAGTTATGTATCTATATGTAATAAGTAGATCAAGATGATCTTACTTAGTAGTGAGTCAATGAGTGAGTAAGAAGTAGTGGGAAGAAGGAATAGTGTGGAGAAGTCATTTAGTTGTGAAGATGTAGGTGTGTGAATAAGTAGTGGAGTATAGAAGAAGTTGTGAAGTGGTGAAGAAGTCGTGAAGTCATGTAGAAGTTGTGTAGTGATCGAAGTCGTGTTGTGAGATTGGTTCTAGCTACTATTGAACTCGACATTTAGCTTAGTGTCGTTAATTGGTGTAAGCGAAAGTTGTGTACAGTTTTCTCCGCCAAAAGGGAGCTTGTTGAGTAGTGAAGAAAACTCTCGAGTAGGTGACTCGGGGAGTGGAGTAGGGCAAGGAAGGTGTCCTTGTAGCCGAACCACTATAAATCATCGTGTCCGGTTTGCATCTTCTTTCTCTTATCTCTTTATATTTATTCTTGCATTTATCACTTTATATCTATGCTTGCATATATGTGTTGGTTGTTGTTTATATTGTATTGATGTTGAATGTGATAGATATAAGTTAATATTGCTATAAGATGAATAATTATATGATATGGTCTAATGGACTTAGATGCATTATTCACACTTCTCATGTTGAATTTAACTTAATCGATAATTTGATACAAAACGTTCTAAGTTTTTAAAAGGAAAACATATTCACATAAAGATCAACCAAAGCTCTATTCATAAAACTAAGTTTTGAAAACAAACTCAAAAGCACACATATATAATTGATCATATTGATTATATATTGTTTTCATAATAAACTCTAATTGAAGATTTTGAAACAAACATTTTATAAACCGAAAAAGAGGTAAAACTATTCAACCCCCCCCTCTAGTTTTCCACAATTGGTATCAAGAGCCACGTCGCTCAAATTTTCAAAACAAATGGTTTTAAAAATTGAGTACGATCCATGTATCAAATTACCCATTAAAATTACCTATTAAGGAAGATTAAATATGAAAAGTGTTTTGTTGATTAACTTGTATTAGTTTTGATATTATATACACTAATTGTACTAGCTCGAAATAAAATTATGCTTAAACTAAGTATTATATGTTCGGTATTAAACTCAGAAAGTTTCACACATTTCCACAAAGTTAGAAAATAATTTTTAACAAAAAAAAATGCATTTTTGAGTACCAGATGGGCGGCCCCCTTAATTTTCTGGGCGGCCCTCTTAAATACTGGGCGGCCCCCTTAAAATTAAGGGGTCCGCCTGTCTGATTCGACAGTTTTTTTTTGAAACTTTGAAAAATCATATAAAATTAACCGTAACTCCGTAGAAGTCGTGCCACCCGGCGTTTTAAAGGTAATTGAGTTTACTTTCATTTAAAAATACTTAAAAATAATCATTTCAAAGTTAAATTTGTCAGAAAGGCAAAATACTACACGGTGGTCAAAAATTTGTGTCTCGTTTTAACATAAAACTTGTATTTTACCTTTTCCTTCAATTCGGNAAAATGCATTTTTGAGTACCAGATGGGCGGCCCCCTTAATTGTCTGGGCGGCCCCCTTAAATACTGGGCGGCCCCCTTAAAATTAAGGGGTCCGCCTGTCTGTTCGGCAGATTTTCAGAAACTTTGAAAAATCATATAAAATTAACGTAACTCCATAGAAGTCGTGCCACCCGGCGTTTTAAAGGTAATTGAGTCTACTTTCATTTAAAAATACTTACAAGTAACTATTACTAAGTTAAATAAATAAGAAAGTCAAAATACTATACGGTGGTAAAAAATTTGTGTTTCATTTTAACGTAAAACTTTTGGTTTACCTTTTCCTTCAAGTCGGGCATTCCTAGTTGATATACTTTTGGAAAATTAATTATTTATGTTTTCAAAATATTGATCTTAATTAAATTATAGAATGGGGAGGAAACTATTTTATTTTCAAATAAAATCGAGCTAAGTAAACATTGGTGTATATAATACACAAAACGACGACAAGAGTTTTATGTGAACTTCTTTGTGATTTTATTTTGTTAATAGAGTATATTAGATAATCGTTGCTATTTGAATTTTAGCTAATTGTATATCTAAGCATATGTGCTCTATTAGTTTATAGCTAGTTTTCCGGTTTATACTTAACTAGATCTTATGTTAGATTTCTTGCGTTAGGATTGTTATAATATGCTTGCATTGCATTTAGGTATAGATGGCTTAATATTACTCAAACATCTTGTAAATGAGTTAAATTTAGTCACCTAAATATTTCAAACAACTTAATCTATTCTCAATAACACACATAAATATTTTTAACAAATTACCTTGTTTTACCTTAGGTTGTTTAAATAATAATAAAAAAAATGGATTGTTTTAAAACATTAGTAGTTATATAAAAGAAAAAGTATTTTCAAAATCTAAGTGTGTTCATTATACGTAACAATGAATAGTCTTTCACATAAACACAACATATAATAATCATGAAGTAATAAGTCAACTTTCAATCATTCACTAACCTCACTCATAAATAATCTTAGGATTAATGGAACACACTATCAAAATGTCTATCTATTTTAAATGAGTGTTCGTGAGGGTCAAGAAAGATCTTGATATTATATCAATACATTATTCAAATTATGGTTGATATATTTATCAAATCTAATTGATATGTTTTTGAGTGTGGACAAGAAATTGGATTGTTATTTGTTTAGTTTCAAGATTATATCAAATTACAACAAAGGATATAGTCTTGAATCTACATACTCAATCACACTCGATTGATATGAAAATAACAAAATCCTTTTCCAAGACGATAAGAATATGCATCGGATCATAACTCACACTTGTGAATATGATGTCATATTGAGTCTACTTGTTCAATAGTTGTGTTCCAAATATTTAGCAAACACATTCATAAAAATACTTGTTCAATAGTTGTGTTCCAAATAGTTAGCAGTGTCTATGTAATCACAAACACTCTAATAGAGAATCTCCAAAGCTTGTATTCTAATGCGGAAAATAAATACAAACAGAAACAATGAAAACTAAGAACGTTTGATCCTCTATGGATCTTTTATATAATAAGAACTTGTTTTTCAAAACTCGTAAACTCGTAAATCATAGAACATAAACTTGTGTTCCTTTTATAGACAAGGAACCCTAACCTAAACCGTTTCACAAGAAACGTATATTCTATAAACTCTAAACAATATGCATTATCTTTTCCTAATATTACTCATGCATATCCTAACTTATTCAGTGGAATCTATCTCTTCAGCAGATTCCATCAGCAGCTACCGTCAGCAGAATTCTCACTTAGCAGAATTCCCAACAATCCTCCCCTAATCTTGAATTTGACATGGTTTAAAGATTCCTTGATAGATCAGTAATCACAATAATGTAAAGAGGATTGTCTTCAAACATCAGCAGCAAAGAACCAAAAAGATCACATCTCTATGAGGAATAAGCTTGAAACACCATATCTTTGCAGCAACATATGACATTAGATACATCAAAACAAATAAGTTTCATACTATTCTCATCACATCCAGGTGTGTTAATTCATGTGAGAGGTGAATCATTGAAACTAATGGATTTGATGTCTCTTTACCAATAGCCATCACTACTGGAGTAGCCAAATGTTTTAGTTCGAAAACCATGGTACACTGATAACCATATGATTTTGAGTAAATCATCAACTACAAACGGATTTGAGTTATCTTTACCTGTAGCCGTTTGCTCAGGACTAGCCAATTCTTAAAGGAAACATCCTTGGTGAATTGAAAACCAATATGGATTTCCACTGCCTTTACCACAAGCCATATACTTATGGGCTAGTCAATTCTTTGGATTTTCACAGAATAAGATCCATGGTGAATTGATGACCATTTCAACTCTCAGCAATGAAGCATGGGTGAGTTGAGTACCCTATGATTTTTGGCAAATCATTACAGCCATCAACAGATTTGATGTATCTTTACCAAAGCTGTACCCTTTGGACTAGCCAACTCTTTGATGGACACAAGTCACATCTGGTGAGTTAATAACCATCAACAGAGTTACTATACAACAAACCTGCAAACGTTAGTACAAAAATCTAAGAACTTTTTTTTATTATTTTTTTATTATTTTTTTTTTACTAAGAAATAAACATATACAACAAATAATACCATAATCAAGTAGAAGCCTGTGGTTGTAGAAGCTGAGACTTGATTAATCCAACCAATTGTTCTGCATGAGTGAGATCATTGGACACTGGATGAGGAGGAACCTCCAACTTCCTTCTCAGCAGTTTAGATGACAATGGATACTGCTGATCAGAGAACATACAAACTCTCATCCCACACTTGGACTCCACAACATGTACATTTGGTGAAGGATAGAATCTCCATGAATCAACCTTCCATTTATGAGAATTCTTCCAAATAGAATACCCTGTACTATTAGGAGACTTAGAATCAAAAAGAACTTGCAGATCCCCCAATAAGTACAACCCTGCCCCTTGTGGTTTATGATTTGCATAATAATGTTTCACATAGGCATAAAGAGTGTTCAGGTCTTTTCTATCCACCAAATGTAGTATATCCTTCAAGAAAGTAAACTCCATAGAAGATCCATCCATTCTATAGATTGTGTTGATCTGACCATCAGTCACCTTCCAATCTTTCAACACACTATAAGAATCTTCTGGAAAAGTTGTAGAAGAACCCTTCTTGATAAAGATAGCATTGTCAGCCTGTAGATCCACATGTTTAGATGATCTCTTCTTCTTACCAGTCTGTTTCCTGGATATTCTTAGAGATCTTCTAATTGCAATATGTCTCTTGTGGGACATCCTCTTCTTTCTCCTACCAGGTACATAAATTCCCATAGAAATAGAAGGATTCACCTTTTCAGATGCACCAGAGGCATCTGCAGCAGGAATAGAGGATGGAGCATCAGTAGGAATGGGGATATGCACACCTGTTTGATACAACTTATCCATTTCCTCCATAGCCTTTTTAGCTTTAGCAGCTGCTTGTTCAGCTTGCTTAGCCAGGACTGCACGATAATTGGAGAGAAATGATCTTCCTAGATCAGCAGATATAGAAGAAGGAATCTCATTTGTACTTGGTTGTTCCTTTGAATCCATATCATGATCAGCAGCTATTGGTGAAGCTTCAGAAGAAACAGCTATGATAGAAGCTTCAGAAGAAACATGAAGAACTGATGGTTGACCAGCAGATGCTTCCTCAGTACAAATTGAAGACACACCCTTTACTTCAGCAGATGGTAAAGTTACAGAAGATTGTACACCATCAGCAGTTTGCACATCATCAGCAGTTGAGTCAACAATATTAAATCTTTTGGCAGTAGGAGCATCAAGAACATCAGCAATCCTTTTTACTTGAGAAGCTGGTTTAATTTGCTTCATAATCAAATTATACAGCCTTATTAGCTCAGAATCAGGTAGATTCCAGACTTGCTTCTTCTTTAAACCAGAAGTGTATAGAGCAACACTTTGGTTGTAAACCACATTCCTCATATAGGTTCTCCTCTCTATTTCAGTAAGTGGTTTATCTCTTTTAGCTTTAGCCTTCTGAAGTGCAATGGCTTGTCTTTTGGCAGCTGTATCCTTCTTCTTCTGATCTCCAAGTGCAACCATTTGAGTAGAAAAATTTTCTCTATCAAAATTAGCTCCCAGTATACTCTGAGCCAGAGTAGGATTTGATGCGGCTTGCATAGTATATGTATCCCACTGCTCATCAGTAAAATGAATGGATTGTGCATCCAATTCCCTTTGTCTTGCAGGAGACAGATTGGAAGTAAACTGAGCTGAGAGCCTTTCTTGTAGTGCTTTGCNGGTAGATTCCAGACTTGCTTCTTCTTCAAACCAGAAGTGTATAGAGCAACACTTTGGTTGTAAACCACATTCCTCATATAAGTTCTCCTCTCTGTTTCAGTAAGTGGTTTATCTCTTTTAGCTTTAGCCTTCTGAAGTGCAATGGCTTGTCTTTTGGCAGCTGTATCCTTCTTCTTCTGATCTCCAAGTGCAACCATTTGAGTAGAAAAATTTTCTCTATCAAAATTAGCTCCCAGTATACTCTGAGCAAGAGTAGGATTTGATGCGGCTTGCATAGTATATGTATCCCACTGCTCATCAGTAAAATGAATGGATTGTGCATCCAATTCCCTTTGTCTTGCAGGAGACAGATTGGAAGTAAACTGAGCTGAGAGCCTTTCTTGTAGTGCTTTGCTCCTCATCTGATCTTCATACTCTTTAAGCATTCTTATCTGCTCAATCCTTTCCTTATCAGACATAGACTCTGGATCAATTACTTCTTCAACAAAAACTTCCTTTCCTTTAGCAGAAACATGTACATCAGAAGCAATTGTAGATGGCTCCTCATCATGAGACAAATCTACATAAAGTGCAGCAGCAGGTGCATCAGAAGAAACTTGTGAAGTAGGATCTTCAGCTTGAGTAGAAGCACTAGCCATGTCAGATTCCAGCACAAAAGTTTGCCCAGCAACAAATACTTCGGAGGGTTCTTCTGAAGGTGTAGCAAAAGACTGAGCTTGTGCTTGATCAACTGTAACAGGCACCATATCTGCATCAGCAGGAACTTGCTCATCTACAACTTTAGAAGTCTCAGCAGCTACTTGAGCCAAATATTGTCTCCTTCTTTTTCTGCTGAACTGAATTGTCTCCTTTTGTGGAATAGCTTTAGGAGACGAAGAAGTAGCAGCTTGTTGAGCCACATCAGCTAATACTTCAAGAGAGTCCATTTCCCTTCCTTCTTGTTCTTCATCAGAAGAAACCACCAAGTTTCTTTTCATTTTCTTCCCAAGTTGTGCTTCTAGTCCCTGAATCTGATTCTTCAAAGCCACAATTTCAGCACCAAGTGAAGATTTAGTGTCTGCAAGCTCTGTTTGAAGATCATCAACCTTTTTGACATACCTGTTGAGCAAATCATATACTGATGTGAGAGTAATAGGCTCCTCAGCTCCACCAGCAGATTGCTCTGTGGTAATCGGAGCATCATTGGGCCTTTCAGGAGAAACAGGCTCAAATGTAGGAATACTATCATCAAAAGGTTCTCTTTCAGGACTAGGTGTGGGCAGTCTAGTTATCTCAGGTTCATAAGGTAAAGGTACTGATGTACCAAGAGACTGAAGATTCTCTTCTACCTCAAGAACTGGCTCATCAGGAGCAAGAGATTGATGGTGTCTAGGGCCTGGGTGAACTAGGGAATGGTGGAGGCTGGTCAGGAGAAACATGGGATGCTTCAGTAGCAATGGAAGGACCCTCATCAGTGGCAACTGATGGATTACCATCAGCAGCAACACTGGGAGATGATGGATTTCCATCATCAGCAGGATGTGGAGAGGGAGGAGCATCAGCATTATCACCCTCACCAGCATCATTATTGCCTTGTGGCAACATAGCTGGCAATAAAGGGTGAAATGCCCCTTCATAATTAGTTCTCATAGAGGCAAAAACTTTCTTTGTAAGTGCTCCTATGGGACAAAAGGTTTGCTCTTGGGTTGTTATATTTAAAATCATCTGTAAGAATCTAGGGTACATTAGAAACTTATGCTTTTTCCTTTGAATATTTTCAATCATATTATCAAAGATAAACTTAGAAAAATTATAAGTTAAACCCTTTGAGAGACATACAATACCACAACCCAATTGGGTAGAGAACTGATCCCATCCACCTGACTTGTTGCTGATACACTGAAGCAATGTGTGCACCAAAAATCTCCACATAGGACAGAACTGATTCTTGTGCCACATGTCTGTTGCTGTGCTTTGGTAGCCAACCTCTCTTAAGCCAGCAAGAATATCTTCAGTGTTGGTATGATAGACACCTCCTTCATCATTCAACTGTAGCTGTGTTCTAATCAGTGATTCAGTCACCACATACTCTGTTCCTTCAATTGTTGCTACAATCTCTGTGTCAGACCTCTTAGCAGCCGTTGCCCAAAATTGTTTCACCAACGATTCATATATCACAGTTGGAGAATGTGTTAGAGCATAATGAATCTTGGACCTCTGCGAAAACTCTACCATTGGATCATATTGCTCATGGCCTTTTGTCTTAGTCAGAAAAGCAACCTTGTTATGATCTTTCTTGACTTGAAGAGATGCCATGTGAAGATTTTGTGATGAGAGGTTACGACTTAATCAATTTTGGAATGGGTTTTAAACTATTTGATGATGGAGTGAGTTATTTTGGGCAAACTGATTCGAATTAGGTTATAAAAAGAAGTTACCCAATCGTGGCCAAGTATATCGGAACAATTTGTTGACCATATCTGACGTGTAAAATAACTTTCAAAAATAACCCTTCAGCAGAATCAATGGTCAATCTGTTGATTGATAGTCAATCAGCAGAATCAATGCAAGTGTAAAAATATCGTAAGTAAATATCTTGAATTTTACTGTGCCACCAAACTCGCATTAATGACCATCAATCCTTGACTTTGTCTATAAAACAACCCCAAACCACTCGATACAGTTATCACTTTTCCCCAATTATCAATCAAACCCTAATTTCTCAATAACCTCCCAATTACCATCTCAAATCTTTTTCCAAACATGAATCCTATAGAAATATCATCCGATTCATCATCATCTTCAGAGAGCAATGGGTGGGGTAATTACTTTCCACCTGGATACCCTAAGAAACCTTGGCAAACCAAGGAAGAGGCTCGCAAAAAGAGGCATGACCTCAATGTTCCTTTACCTTTAACCTCTGATGAGGAATCTTCTGAAAATAAAGACCCATCATTCCTTCCTCCTCATGATCCCAAAAGAAATCATTTACCACCCTCTTCTTCGTCCATCCAATTGGCTTCTTCTTGCTCTCGAACAAGGACCAGAAGTGCCAATCCATCTTTACAACCATTGTCATTGCCTTTGTCAAGGAGATCTAACCCTCCACTTCTAAAATCAAGAGAGGTGGTGATTGGTCTTCCTGCTCCAAGATCTGGTGCTTCATACCATGGACCCAAGGGAAAGGGCAAGGAGGCAGAGATGATGGAGAAAGGGAAAAGGGAAAATGGAGTAGAAGATTGTGTGATGTTGCTAGAGACCAAATTTAGATACTATGATGTTGCCAGGGACCAAACATAGGTTCTTGAGCATCATCAACGTTTTCATCAATCCATCCTTCCATTTCACCTTCAGCTTCTTCATCGTACTGGACATGCATATCTACCAGGCTTTTGCAGTATGAATGATAGAATTTTAGGATTTATGTAGTTGAAAATGTATAGGAATGATCTTTATTTACTTTTGAAGTTGTTTGTACTCTGTAACTTGTTTCTTGAATGAATGAAGAACTTGAATTAGTATTTTCTAACACTTCTTGTCTTTCTCTTCAGTAGATGTCATTAGTATCACTTGTGTTCCACTTCAGTAGAAACAGAAGTAATCAGTTGTATATACTTCAGTAGAAACAATAAACATCACTTTTGTCCTTCTTCAGGAGAAACAATAACTTCTTCAGTAGTAACCATAACTTCAAGTTACTAGACCTTGTTCCAAATAATCCAAACCAGCAACTGCACAGACCTGTATGCTGTGAAACAAACACATAAAAGCAAACCAAAAAAACAAACTAATATGCTAAGAAACACATTAGATGGTTAGTGTTAGAAATCTAAAATTATACAAGATTTACAACAACATTCAATCCTCCCCTGAGGCATATGCCTCCCCTGAGGCTTATGCCTCCCCTTAAACATTGCATTTAAGGGTTAACCATCCCAATGTGGACAACTAAGTGTTGAAACCTAGTTCCATCAAAAGCTTTAGTCAATAAATCTGCCACATTTGTATCTGTGTGAATTTTAACCACACTTATCAAATGTTTTTCATATGCATCTCTTATAAAGTGGTGTCTTATCTCAATATGCTTTGTTCTATTGTGAAAAACTGGATTTTTAATAATGCATATGGTACTTTGATTATCAATAAAGATTGTGGTGTTCATGAAGTTAAACCCATAATCCAGCAACTGATTTTGTATCCAAAGTACCTGCCCACAACAATTGGCAGCAACAACATACTCTGCTTCAGTAGATGAGGTAGCAACAATATTTTGTTTCTTGCATTGCCAAGAAATCAATCTTCTCCCAAGAAATTGGCAACCTCCAGTTGTGGACCTTCTATCCAAATTTGCACCAGCATAGTCACTATCACTATAGGCTTCCAACTAGAAAGGGGACTCTCTTGGGTACCAAATACCTAGATTAGGCTGGCCTTTAAGGTACTTGAAGATCTTTTTGACTGCATTCAAGTGAGAAGTAAGTGGAGTAACTTGATGCCTTGAACAAGCACTCACAGCAAATGTAATGTCAGGCCTAGAAGCTGTCAAATACATCAATGAACCAATCATAGATCTGTATAGGTGAACATTCACAGCTGGATCTGATTCAGTGTTCTTCTTTGGTTAAGGAGATTCATAAGGTGTAGTGGCAGTTCTGACACTTTCCATACCAAACTTTGTCAAAATGTCTCTCACATATTTCTCTTGATGGATAAATATGCCATCTGGTTTCTGCTGAACCTGTAGACCCAAAAAGAAAGTAAGCTCCCCCATGGCACTCATCTGAAATACACCCTTCATTAAGTCTTCAAATTCCCTGCACCAAGCTTCTTTGGT
>LBNU01013696.1:180258-199320 GCA_014162995.1 Artemisia annua
GCAATATCCATACCTGCACAGTCATAAACACAAAAACACGATATCTTTGGCTTTGAACGTTAGTTTTTGGTCTAAAATAGTCTAATAAAGGTGAATAAAAGATATGTGAATAAGCACATATCAGCCATTGACTAGCTTGGTCCCGTAGAGAGAATTGGAAGAGACGCAATTGGGTTGTCTTTCGAGTAGCAACATCAAGGTCTATAGAGTCTACGATTTTGAGGAAATCCTTGAGATGTTGGTTTGGATCTTCGGAACGAAGTCCATGGAATGCGCATCCACTTTGCACCAACCGGATGGTGTCGGATCGCAAGGGAGTGACATTGGCTCATTGAGTGAGCTCAATGGTGTTTCGATAGCCAAGGTGGCTAGGTCGGGAATACTCTACTAAGGTGCGGGGTCTAGGAGGTTGGTTTGGTTGTGGTGGGTGGTTTGGTTGAATTGGGTTGTTTGGATCAAGGATGTTACCACCTTCCATGATGGCGGATGGTAAAGATTACGAATAAAAACACGAAGAAAAAGATAGACTAAAGAAATCCTAGAAAAAGAAAATAAAAATCTCACTAGAAAGGAATCTAGTTAGTAGACCTAAAGAAATAAAAATTCTACCTAAACAATAACTATTCCCCGGCAGCGGCGCCAAAAACTTGATGCGTGGTTTTGCAACCTTACAACAGGTTTTACCTCTCGAGGGATCTCAAGAGGCTTACAACCCCACCAGGCAGTGTACCTGACCGATGTAGTATAGGATAGTGGTAAGTACGGGGGATTGATCGTTCTCTCACAGGGAATAGTGTTCGTTAGAATAGAAAAGCTACTCTAATAGGTCTAAAGGTGGAAGGAAGATTCTTTTTGTATTTTTTGTATTTTTATGAAAGCAAGTAAAATCTCGGTTTTGGAAGAAGGGCGGAATTAGTTGCTAGTCAATGGTATGTGCTTATTCACATACCTTTTACTCACCATTTTCAGGCTCTATTAGACCATAAACTAACGTTAAACGCCAAAGATATCGTGTTTTTGTTTGTGACTGTGCAGGGGAGGATATTGCATAAATGGCAACAAAATCAACCAGAAAGCCTAAAACGAGCACGAGATGTGGAAAAGAGTCGAGAAGTGAAGCCAAAGATGAAGTCTCTTAAGAAAAGCCCGTGACGACGAAATTATTCCTTAGAAGCTCAAGAAAATAAAAGAGACACTTAATCAATATTCAAAGATATTTAAAAGAAAAACTGTCCAAGTTTGAGCAAGTGATCTTTTAATTCTTTGAAGACTTTTAGAGAACACGTCAACACGAAGCGTCAAGTTACAAGAAGTTACATTTAGTATTTGAAACGTTTAGTAGTCTTGTAATGTAGTTTATATGTTGTTTCATGAGATGTAAAAGTCTAGGGGGCAAAATGTACACGAAGGAAAACTTGAACCCCTCCTAGCATGATAAATACCCCATGGGTGGCTTCATTTTGAAGCTAGTCTTAGTTTTATTAAGTTTTAGTTTTTGTAAGTTTTTTATTATTAATGCATTTTTAATTTTCATGTCTTAAACTTTTCTTTTTAGCTTATTGTCATTCATCTTCATCTTTCTTCTTAATCTTTACAAGTTTTGAGTTCATTGTCAATCTTTGTTTACACAATCGTTATCATTTATTAAAGCTTTTACAAATCCTCACCACCTTTGCATGTATTTTGGTTCGAATAAGAATAAAAAAATGGGTTAGAACTTATTTTTGGGTCGTTAGCTTATTTATAAGCTTATTTGTTATTAAAAACTAGATTTCTACAAAGTTTTTACGAGTTTTTAGTGTTTAGCATTATTGTTTCACGTAAAAAAAATTCCAGCTTCATTTTTTTACTTTTGCGAGTAGGTTTTTTAGGGTTTAGCGAGTTTTGGTTTCTAGTGTTTAGTTTTGCGAGTTTGGGATTAGGGTTTAACGAGTATTGGTACCAAGCTAGCGAGTATCATTCTTAGTTTAGCGAGTATCGTCATTTTCGTCTTAGTTTTAGCGAGTATCATTTAGGGTTTAGCAAGTTTGGGTTTTCCTTTGTGATTTTGCGAGTATGGTTCCATGTTCTTGCGAGTATCATTTTAGTTTAGCAAGTAAGCTATACATGTTCTAGCGAGTTTCAACTTGGCTAGCATTTCATTGCGAGTTGGGAGATCAAAATCTTGCGAGTTTGATCCTGATCTTGCGAGTTTCAGTTTTTTATTGCGAGTAAGGATTGTAAAAATATTGCGAGTAAGGTTTCCGTTGTTTTGCGAGTTTCATAAGTGTTTTTGCAAGTTTGATTTAATTTGGTGTCAAGTCTTATTGTTTCTTTACTAGGATCATTTGTTCTAATTTAGCTGGTATCATTTTAAGTTTTCTTTTGAGTCGAGTTTCGTTTTCTAATTTTCCATTCTCATTTCTTTTATAAGCCGGCCTAGGCTTTTCTTTACTTCATCGTTTCATCGAGTGAAGTTTCGTTTAGTCTATTTCTAAATGGAACTCCGCCGAAATCTCTAAAAATTTATTTAACTTAGTTTACTTATTTGTCAACGCAGTTCATCCAATCTTTTTAAAACTTTACATTTACTTTTAAATTAGTTAATTCTCTTCCGTCAATTAAATCTAAAATCCAGAAACATTTTTACTTTTTAGTTTAACTTTTCTTTTCTTTATAGAGTTAACCCTTATTAGTTTTCGTTAATCACAAATACAAAACACCAAAAATATTTTCTTTACTACTTTCTTTTATCATTTACAATTTCAATTTCATTTCTCTTAGTTTAATCTAGTTTAATGTTTTCTTGTGTTCTTAATTCTATTTCTCTTAAACACGTTCTCATTTTCTAAGTTGTTATTAAATATTAAAGTTTTCTCGTAGTGTAGTTAAAAACCAAATCTCAATCTTTAAACTCATTAACTTCACATAACTCACGATTTTGAGCTGACAAGATCCATTCAACCCTCGTTGGGACTACGACTCGAGGTTTAAGCTTCACCGCTTGAATTTTACGAACCACCATTTTGGCGCCGCTGCCGGGGAGCGGTTGATAAGATTAAGTCGTTTGATCGTTCGAGACTTGTGATTTGAAGAACCTACTTTTAGAAGTTGACGTTTTCTCAAAAACATAAAAACAACAAAAAAAACTATAAAACCTATAAAAAACCAAAAATATTTTCCTTTTTTCTTTTATAAAACATAAAAATCAAAAAGATTTTCATTTCAACTTTCTTTTTTACTTTGTTATGTTTTGATTTGTATGATTACTCGTTCTAAGTCTAACTTAGACGAGTCTTCTTCTTCTTCAGTGCTGACTAGCCGCAATCGTCGTAGGCGGAAACAAAAGACCGTACCCGAGTTACGTGATCATCAGAATCCCATCACCGAGATGGCCGACCAACGAACGATGCAAGAATTGCTCCAATGTCCCACCGAGGGATATGGGGATGCAATTTTTTTACCACCGATACTTTCCGAGAATTTTGAACTTAAAACCGGTTTGATTCAGCTTGTTACATCCAACCAATTTCACGGTTTTGAGAGGGACGATCCTCACGCACACATCCGTTGGTTCAATAAGTTAACTTCGACCATGAAATTTAAGGATGTCCCTCACGATGCTATTAAGTTGATGTTATTCCCATTTTCACTCGAGGGGGCAGCCCGGATTTGGCTCGAAAAAGAACCCCCTCATTCCATTACCACTTGGGAAGAGCTTGTTTCAAAATTCGTTAATCATTTCTTTCCCCCATCCAAAACAACCAACCTAAAGAATGATATAACCAATTTTCGTCAACGTTTTGATGAGAGCTTTGGTGAGGCATGGAAACGTTTTAAGGATCTGCTTTGAAAGTGTCCTCACCATGGTTTCTCCGAATTGCACCAAATCGACACATTCTATAACGCTTTAACTCAAAACGATCAAGATTCTTTGAACGCAGCCGCCGGTGGCAATATCTTGAATCGTACGCCAAGGGATATTCTTACTATCATCGAGAACAAATCCAAGGTTCCCACTTCTCGTAACAAACCGAATGTTTCGAAAGTAACGTTGTTTGCTCCTTCTTCTTCGTCATCGGCCCAACCATCGGAGTTGGCCGAACTTACCGATGCTATACGTTGCATGATGAAAGAGTTTAAGAACCAGAACCCGAAACCCGAACCCGTTAAAGCTGTTACTGAAGCGTGTGTGATTTGTGGTGGTCCCCATCAATATTACAATTGTCAGGCCACCGATGGCCAAGTTGGTGATGCTAACGTTGCAGCCGCTAACTTTACTCAAAACCAAGGTTTTAAACCTGTTAACAACCAAATGGGGCCACCCGGATTTCCGCCCATGCAAACTTAGCAAAACCGTTATCCTCAAAATAACCAAACTTATCAAAACCAAGGTTACAACCAAAACCGTGCAACAAGCTACAATCAAACCCAAGGTTACCAAAATTATCAAAATCCTCCACCCCAACAATCTTTTCATCAACAACCACAGCAAGTACCACCTTCTCCTGAGCTTTCAAATTATATGAGAACTAATGACGTGAGCATGCGAGCAATGCAAAACCAAATCAACAACATGAAGGTTGAACTTAAGAAAGAGATCGACACATCCATATCTCAACACACTAATGAACTTAAACAAATGATGAGCACTTTCATTCAAATGAATCAACCGTCATCGTCGAATTCTCTTCCAAGTAATACGATTCATAATCCACGTGGTGACTTGAAAGCAATTACTACTCGAAGTGNTTCAACTTTCTTTTTCACTTTGTTGTGTTTTGATTTGTATGATTAATCGTTCTAAGTCTAACTCGAACGAGTCTTCGTCTTCTTCAGTGCCAACTAGCCGCAATCGTCGTAGGCGGAAACAAAAGACCGTACCCGAGTTACGTGATCTTCAGAATCCCATCACCGAGATGGCCGACCAACGAACGATGCAAGAATTGCTCCAATGTCCCACTGAGGGATATGGGGATGCAATTGTTTTACCACCGATACTTTCTGAGAATTTTGAACTTAAAACCGGTTTGATTCAGCTTGTCACATCAAACCAATTTCACGGTTTTGAGAGGGACGATCCTCACGCACACATCCGTTGGTTCAATAAGTTAACTTCGACCATGAAATTTAAGGATGTCCCTCACGATGCTATTAAGTTGATGCTATTCCCATTTTCACTCGAGGGGGCAGCCCGGATTTGGCTCGAAAAAGAACCCCCTCGTTCCATCACTACATGGGAAGAACTCGTCTCAAAATTCGTTAATCATTTCTTTCCCCCATCCAAAACAACCCACCTAAAGAATGATATAACCAATTTTCGTCAACGTTTTGTTGAGAGCTTTGGTGAGGCATGGGAACGTTTTAAGGATCTTCTTCGAAAGTGTCCTCACCATGGTTTCTCTGAATTGCACCAAATTGACACATTCTATAACGCTTTAACTCAAAACGATCAAGATTCTTTGAACGCAGCCGCCGGTGGCAATATCTTGAATCGTACACCAAGGGATATTCTTACTATCATCGAGAACAAATCCAAGGTTCCTACTTCTCGTAACAAACCGAATGTTTCGAAAGTAACGTTTTTTACTCCTTCTTCTTCGTCATCGGCCCAACCATCGGAGTTGGCCGAACTTACCGATGTTGTACGTTGCATGATGAAAGAGTTTAAGAACCAGAACCAGAAACCCGAGCCCGTTAAAGCTGTTACTGAAGCGTGTGTGATTTGTGGTGGTCCCCATCAATATTACAATTGTCAAGCCACCGATGGCCAAGTTGGTAATGCTAACGTTGCAGCCGCTAACTTTACTCTAAACCAAGGTTTTAGACCTGTTAACCATCAAATGGGGCCACCCGGATTTCCACCCGTGCAAACTCATCAAAACCGTTATCCTCAAAATAACCAAGGTTATCAAAACCAAGGTTNGTCCCCATCAATATTACAATTGTCAAGCCACCGATGGCCAAGTTGGTAATGCTAACGTTGCAGCCGCTAACTTTACTCTAAACCAAGGTTTTAGACCTGTTAACCATCAAATGGGGCCACCCGGATTTCCACCCGTGCAAACTCATCAAAACCGTTATCCTCAAAATAACCAAGGTTATCAAAACCAAGGTTACAACCAAAACCGTGCAACAAGCTACAATCAAACTCAAGGTTATAAAAATTATCATAATTCTCCACCCCAACAATCTTTTCATCAACAACCACAACAAGTACAACCTTCTCCTGAGCTTTCAAATTATATGAAAACTAATGACGTGAGCATGCGAGCAATGCAAAACCAAATCAACAACATGAAGGTTGAACTTAAGAAAGAGGTCGACACGACCATATCTCAACACACTAATGAACTTAAACAAATGATGAGCACTTTCATTCAAATGAATCAACCGTCATCGTCGAGTTCTCTTCCAAGTAATACGATTCATAACCCACGTGGTGACTTGAAAGCAATTACTACTCGAAGTGGTGTTTCGTACGAAGGACCCACGGTTCCGACTACCTCGTCTTCTTTACCTCCTAAGGTGGTCGACCGTGAGACCGAGGCGACAAAGGATACGGAACTTCCTACTAACAATGGAAGGACCGAAAACATCCAACCTCCAGTGGTTCAACCGATCAAAGAAAATGTAATTGTGTCAAAAGAAAAAGTTTCAAATGAAAATGCTAATGTGACTAAAGGAAAAGAGAAAATTGTTTTTGAACAAGATGAACCAGTTAAAACTAATCTTCCTTATCCTTTTCGTCTAAATGAGCAAAAATGTCAAGATAAAAATGACATAATAAAGGAAAAGTTTTTTAAGATGTTTCAAGACATTCGCTTTGATTTGAGTCTTGCTGATGCTGTTGTGTTCATGCCAAAGTTTTCATCAATGCTTAAAAACTTGTTGAATAATAAAGATAAATTGTATGAAACTCGAGCTTGCCGACCGTTCTACCTCTCGTCCTAAAGGCATAGCCGAGGATGTCATCGTCAATGTGGGAAAATTTCACTTTCCGGCTGATTTTGTTGTTGTCGATTTCGATCCCGATCCATTCGATCCCGATCCAAGGGTTCCTCTCATTCTCGTAAGAGGTTTCCTCAAGACGGGCCGTGCTTTGATTGATGTGTACGACGAAGAGATTACCTTACGAGATGGTCATGAAGCAATCACATTTAACTTAGACCAAACAGCAAAATATTCCTCCACCGATGATTTCATGACCATCAACAAAATCGATGTCATTGATGAAGTTTCTGATGAGTATTCTCAAGAGATACTCGGTTTTTCACAAAATTTTTCAAGTGGCAATCCTACTCCTTCTTCTGAACCGATTGTTGCCGACTCTTCCCCTTCCCTTACTCCATTTGAGGGAAGTGATTTCATTTTGGAAGAGATCAAAGCTTATCTTTCTAGTGATTCAGTTTCTCCGGAAATTGGATATGCTGCTGATTTTGATCCCGAGGGGGATATTCTCTTGCTTGAAAAATTGTTAAATGAAGATCCGTCATCTTCTCCCCCTCCAGCTGATTTGAAAATTGAAGAAGTCAAAGAAATCAAAAAGTCCGATCCTCCTGAGCTCGAGCTCAAGGACCTACCTCCTCATCTCGAATATGCTTTTCTTGAAGAAACCGACAAATACCCTGTCATAATTTCTAAAGATCTTAAAGATGAGGAGAAGATTCGTCTCATTGATGTTCTTAAGAAGCCTAAAAATGCCATCGCTTGGAAAATTTCTGACATCAAGGGCATAGACCCTCGTTTTTGCACCCACAAAATCTTGCTTGAAAATGATTCTAAATCTTCCATTCAACCACAAAGACGGGTTAACCCCAAAATCCATGAAGTGATCAAGAATGAAGTTATCAAACTCCTCGACGCTGGGATGATTTACCCCATTTCTGATAGCTCGTGGGTTCGCCCGGTCCATTGTATGCCAAAGAAGGGTGGTATGACTGTCGTGACGAATGAAGATAACGAGCTTATTCCTACACGTCTTGTTACCGGTTGGAGAGTTTGCATCGACTATCGAAAGCTCAACGAAGCAACTTGAAAGGACCATTTCCCACTTCCATTTATGGACCAGATGCTTGAACGACTTGCAGGAAATGAGTTCTATTGTTTTCTTGATGGTTTTTCTGGCTATTTTCAAATTCCCATTGACCCTCCCGATCAAGAGAAAACCACTTTTACTTGCCCTTATGGGACGTTTGCCTATCGACGTATGCCCTTTGGCTTATGCAATGCTCCAGGCACGTTCCAGAGGTGTATGACCGCTATTTTTCAAAACATGATCGGGAAGACAATGGAGGTTTTTATGGATGATTTTTCTGTGTATGGTAATTCGTTTTCGTCTTGTCTCTTCCATTTAGAACAAATGCTCCAAAGGTGTGAAGACACTAACCTAGTTCTGAATTGGGAGAAGTGTCACTTTATGGTTAAAGAGGGTATAGTCCTCGGCCATAAAATTTCAAAAGCCGGGATTGAGGTGGATAGAGCCAAAGTCGATGTTATCGCAAAACTACCTCATCCCACGACCGTCAAGGGAATTCGAAGTTTCCTCGGTCATGCTGGCTTTTACAGACGTTTCATACAAGACTTTTCAAAAATAGCCCGACCATTGACCCACCTTTTAGAAAAGGATGCCCCGTTTAATTTTACCAATGAATGCATTGATGCTTTTAATACCCTTAAGAAGAATTTGACGGAGTCTCCTATTTTAGTTGCCCCCGACTGGGATTTGCCCTTTGAGTTAATGTGTGATGCTAGTGACTATGCAATCGGGGCGGTCCTGGGGCAACGCAAGGACAAATATTTTCAGCCTATACACTATGCAAGCAAAACAATGAACAATGCCCAATCTCATTACACCACAACTGAAAAAGAGATGTTGGCAGTAATTTATGCTTTTGAAAAATTTCGACCATATCTTCTTTTAAAGAAATGCATAGTGTATACGGACCATTCAGCCCTCAAATACCTTATGACCAAACAAGATGCCAAGTCCAGATTAATGCGATGGGTTCTTTTGCTCCAAGAATTTAATGTCGAGATCCGCGACAAGAAAGGAGCAGAAAACCTAGCCGCTGACCATTTGTCCCGTCTTGAAAATCCTCATCAAGGTGTTCTCGAGAAAAAGGATATTAATGACTCATTTCCTCTCGAGACACTTGAGAGTGTGTCACTTTGTGATTCTAGTACCCCATGGTTTGCCGATTTTGCAAACTACCATGCGGGGAATTTTATCAGAAAAGGAATGTCAACCCAGGACAAAAAGAAATTTTTCAAAGATTTCAAACATTATTTTTGGGAAGACCCTTATTTGTTTCGTGTTTGTGCCGACCAAATCATTCGGAGATGTGTCCATGGAAAAGAGGCAGAAGCTATTTTGATGGCATGCCACAATGGCCCCACAGGGGGACATCATGGTGCCAATCTTACTGCTAAAAAAGTTTTTGACTCTGGTTTTTTCTGGCCTTCGATCTACCGCGATGCACAGGACCTGGTGAAGTCTTGTGACGCGTGCCAATGACAACGAAAAATTTCGCAGCGGGATGAGATGCCTCAAAACGCCATCCAAGTTTGTGAAATCTTTGACGTGTGGGGGATCGATTTCATGGGACCATTTCCATCTTCAAAAGGAAACAAATACATCCTCGTGGCAGTAGATTATTTGTCTAAATGGGTCGAAGCCAAAGCTCTCCCAACTAACGACGCCCGAGTGGTTGTAAAATTTTTGAAAAGTTTGTTTGCCAGATTCGGTACACCTCGAGCTATCATCAGTGACCGTGGTACTCATTTTTGTAATGACCAGTTTTCAAAAGTTATGTCAAAATATGGTGTTACCCATCGACTCAGTACCGCTTATCATCCACAAACTAGTGGCCAAGTCGAGGTGTCCAATCGTGGTCTAAAAGGATTTTGGAAAGGACAGTGGGTGAAAATCGTTCTTCTTGGTCGGACAAGTTAGATGATGCACTCTGGGCCTTCCGCACAGCTTATAAAACACCAATCGGTTGTACCCCTTACAAGCTTGTGTATGGAAAGGCATGTCATCTTCCGATCGAGCTAGAGCATCGAGCCTCCTGGGCCCTTAAACATGTGAATTATGATTTAAAAACCGCGGGTGATCACCGAAAAATCCAGTTGAATGAATTGAATGAACTCCGTGATCAAGCATATGAAAATTCTTTGATTTATAAGGAGAAAACCAAACGGATTCATGATTCAAAGATCAAAAATCGTGTTTTTAATGTCGGTGATCAAGTTTTGCTTTTTAACTCAAGGTTAAAAATATTTTCTGGAAAGCTTAAGTCCTGTTGGTCTGGACCGTTTACCGTTGCCCAAGTTTTTCCATATGGCAGAATTGAACTTTCTCAACAAAATGGGCCAAATTTCAAGGTAAACGGTCATCGTTTGAAACATTACTTTGGAGGGGACATACCATCTTTGGTTGTCCCGGATCTCCAGACTTTCCTTAAGGACAACTAATTCGGGGATCGAGTCAAGCTAAGTGACTCGGTGACCAAAAACAAAGCGCTTCGTGGGAGGCACCCCATGCTTATCCATCTATGCTTTCTAGTCTCTAATAAGTAACGCGAGGAGGGCAATCTCTTCCAATCTTGTGTTTGCTTGGTTGTTTGTGTTTGTGCATATTTCCCCAATTCATGATGACTCTCGTGCTCGTGGTTCGTCTCATCTCCACTCGAGTCCCATGTATTGATGCTTGCTTGGAAATCAATATATCCAAAATCTTATCAACTAACGGTATCTTTGGCATACTTAATAAACGGCCTTAGNAATTCGGGGATCGAGTCAAGCTAAGTGACTCGGTGACCAAAAACAAAGCGCTTCGTGGGAGGCACCCCATGCTTATCCATCTATGCTTTCTAGTCTCTAATAAGTAACGCGAGGAGGGCGATCTCTTCCAATCTTGTGTTTGCTTGGTTGTTTGTGTTTGTGCAGATTTCCCCAATTCATGATGACTCTCGTGCTCGTGGTTCGTCTCATCTCCACTCGAGTCCCATGTATTGATGCTTGCTTGGAAATCAATATATCCAAAATCTTATCAACTAACGGTATCTTTGGCATACTTAATAAACGGCCTTAGATTTATTGTTAGGATTACCCTTACCTTTTTAAACATTGAGGATAATGTTTATCTTTAGTCTGGGGGGGGTGAATCTTCGATTTGATTGACCTAGCACTTTCACCATTGCTGTTTACTTACGCAACCCCGTTTTTCCTCAAAAACCACAAAAAAACTGAAAAATTTTGAAAATTTTCAAAGAGAAAAAGCACAAAAAAAATTAAAAAAAATTAAAAATTATGCAAAAATAGAATAAAAGTTTTGACACCGTGTTTTGACTTTCTTACTAGGTAAGAGTGAGAATAAGAATTTTGACTTGATCCGGGCGTGTTGAGCCCTAGCTTGTCTCCCTTAACCAGTATAATCTTTAAAAACGATTATCGACTAAGCATCCGCAGATCTCATTATTTGAGATTTTAAATTTGCGGAGAACGTGAAATGATTGAGTTTCTTTAGAAGTTAGATGCTATGCATTAGAGTAGTTGGATCTCTTTAAAGCTCATCGAAGGTACTCATGACTTTTTGTTCCCACAAAATTGCTTCACCCCATATCTATGCTAAATAATTAAAGATATTAGGTTTAGCCGATGAGTAGTTCTTTATCTTCTTAAGAGAATCTTTGCTTGAAAAATTGGGTACACATCAAGGATACACGCCAGTTGAGTTGTATTGTATTGAATTTCGTTGTATTGCGTAGTACGCATGTGGTTTCGGAGCTACCCTAAAGCCTGGTATTCATAAGAGCTAAAGTGCTTTAAGACTTCGGATTGAGATCGGACCTTGGGTCCTACATTCTAACCCTAGCAGTTGGCGATAGGTCTTGGACTGAAACCGTGAAGGTTCGGAGTTGAAAAGTTACTAAGGCAAGCAAAAGCAAGAAAAAAGTATATAAAAAAAAAGAAAAAAAAAGAATAAGGATTTATGTTGAAGATTTATGGATTATGAGTTTAAGTGTTAAGACTACAGTTGGTAGCACGTGAGGTGCATGCGAATGATCCTAGATCGGGCGCATGAGGTACACGTGAAGGTACTCTCCAACTTATGTCTATTTTGATGTATTCCAAAGTCTTTGTATGTGTCCAATATCCTTGATGTGGACCACATTTCTCGAGCAAACCTTCTTAAGAGAAGATCGATAACTACTTAGCATCTGAATTTGGTATCTTTATCGGACTAAAAACTATGAAACGAGATGCTTATGAAGAAATTCATTTCTCTCACAAAAATAAAATAATGAGATACAAAAATAGGAAAATGGGAGCAAGAGGTACACAAGTAACTTCCATGGGTAGCGTTAGCATCTAATTTGTAATTAAACAATGATCCGTTTTTACGCTTAGTTTGGGGGCTTGTGAAAAATCTGGGACGATGAATTTTATCCAATCGGTCACTTTTCTATGAATCGTGTTCTTGCTCTATGACCCTTAATCGTTATTGAAAGGTAATGAAAGTCAAGCACACCGTCATACGCTAAAGTAGTGTAATATAAGATGTACATAGGCAAAAATGGAAAACCGGGGCGTTTTAGGGAATAAATGATTTCGTATCTCTCTTGAACGTTTTGCTACTTTTCAAAGTTAGTAAAGAGAGGTGTGAAATTATTTATCTCTAAAGCGTGACATGATTACATTGCGTGAGGGCACGCAATACCTTAGTCTGGGGGATTTTGGTATGTGCTTATTCACATACCTTTTACTCACCATTTTCAGGCTCTATTAGACCATAAACTAACGTTAAACGCCAAAGATATCGTGTTTTTGTTTGTGACTGTGCAGGGGAGGATATTGCATAAATGGCAACAAAATCAACCAAAAAGCCTAAAACGAGCATGAGATGTGGAAAAGAGTCGAGAAGTGAAGCCAAAGATGAAGTCTCTTAAGAAAAGCCCGTGACGACGAAATTATTCCTTAGAAGCTCAAGAAAATAAAAGAGACACTTAATCAATATTCAAAGATATATAAAAGAAAAACCGTCCAAGTTTGAGCAAGTGATCTTTTAATTCTTTGAAGACTTTTAGAGAACACGTCAACACGAAGCCTCAAGTTACAAGAAGTTACATTTAGTATTTGAAACGTTTAGTAGTCTTGTAATGTAGTTTATGTGTTGTTTTCATGAAGATGTAAGTAGAGTCTAGGGGGCAAAAATGTACACGAAGGAAAACTTGAACCCCTCGCAGCATGAGGAATACCCCAGTGGGTGGCTTCATTTGTGAAGCTAGTCTTAATTTATTAAGTTTTAAGTTTTTGGCAAGTTTTGATTATTAATGCATTTTTAATTTCATGTCTTAAAACTTTTCTTTTAGCATTATTGTCATTCATCTCATCTTCTTCTTAATCTTTAACAAAGTTTTGAGTTCATTGTCCAATCTTTGTTAACAATCTTATCATTTTAATTAAAGCTTTTACAATCCTCACCACCTTTGCAGTATTTTGTTCGGAAATAAAATAAAAAATGGGTTAGAACGTATTTTGGGGTCGTAGCTTATTAAGTACTTTTATTAAAAACTACAGATTTCACAAAGTTTTTACGAGTTTTTTAGTGTTTAGAATTATTGTTCACGGTTAAAAAAAAATTCCAGCTTCATTTTTTTTATTTTTGCGAGTAGGTTTTAGGTTTAGCGAGTTTTGGTTCCTAGTGTCTTAGTTTTTGCGATTTGGATTAGGGTTTAGCGGTATTGTGTACCAAGCTACGGTATCATTCTTGAGTTAAGCGAGTATGTCATTTTCTCTTTAAGTTTTAGCGGGTATCATTAGGTTTTAGCGAGTGTGGTTTCCTTTGTGATTTTGCGAGTATGTTCCATGTATCTTGCGAGAGTATCATTTTAGTTTACGAGTAAAGCTATACATGACTAGCGATTCACTTGGCTAGCATTTCATTGCGATGTTGGAAGATCAAAATCTTGCGAGTTTGATCCTGATCTTGCGAAGTTTCAGTTTTTATTGCGAGTAAGGATTGTAAATATATAGCGAGTTAAGTGGTTCCGTTTTTGCGAGTTTCAGTAAGTATTTTTGCTAAGTTTGGATTTATTTGTGTCAAGTCTTATTGTTCTTTACTAGGATACATTGTTCTAATTTGCTAGTATGCATTTTAAGTTTTCTTTTGAGTGAGTTCGTTTTCTAATTTTCCATTCTCATTTCTTTTATAAGCCGGGGCCTAGGCTTTTCTTACTTCATCATTTCATCCGGTGAAAGTTTCGTGTAGTCTATTTCTAAACGGAAATCCGCCGAAATCTCTAAAAATTTTATTGTAACTTTAGTTTTACTTTTTGTCAACAGTTCAATCAAATCTTTTTAAAACTTTTACATTTACTTTTAAATTAGTTAATTCTCTTCCGGTCAATTAAATCTAAAATCCAAAAAACATTTTACTTTTTATGTTTAACTTTCTATTTTCTTTTGAGGTTAACCCTTATTAGTTTTCGTTAATCACAAAGTACAAAAACACCAAAAATATTGTTCTTTTACTACTTTCTTTTATCATTTTACAATTTCATTTCTTCTCTTAGTTTAATTCTAGTTAAACTGTTGTCTGTGTTCTTAATTCCTATTTCTCTTAAACACGCTCGATTTTCTAAGTTGTTATTAAATATTAAAGTTTTTCTCGTAGTGTAGTTAAAAACCAAATCTCAATCTTTAAACTCATTCACTTCACATAACTCACGATTTTGAGCTGACAAGATCCATCAACCCTCGTTGGGAACTACGACTCGAGGTTTAAAGCTTCACCGCTTAAATTTTACGAACCACCAGTCAAGTAACCAAGTTTACTACTTATGCAAATTAAAATAAAATAAATATCTAAACTATTGTAGTTTGTGAAAACAATATGGAGAAAATTGGTTTACTTAGATTCATTACCCCTAACTAGACTTACCGGTTACATTAGATTGTGTGTTACTTGTGTGCATGAAGGGTGTATTCATATAACTCATGGAGTGCAATACATATCAATCTCCAATCTATGAGCTCTTATCTCGCCTATGCCATGCACGGGACAACCATAAGGTTGTAAACAGTGCTCATGCGTTAAATACTACCTTAATAGCCTAGTATGCCTTGGCTACATTTTTCCAAGACGTCAAGCACGTTGCCATAAAGGAGGTGGCCGAGTTTTCTTGAGCTAACATTGATGGAAACAACATCCCATCACAACAAAACACATCAATTAACCAATAATTAATAGTTAGGTTCATTAAGATCTAAGAAAACACTAAGAATTTAGCTACTCAGTTAATTGGAAAGACAAACAAGATAGATAGACAACCAACACATAGACATATTGATTGAATTAAAAGTGAAACTTATCTTTAATTAAGCACTAGGGTTCCAGGGTTGGAACCCTAAAAAGTTAACAGAAAATTCGTCTTTAGGGTTTGCCTAAAAGTTCTCCACAAAGTTCCACACTAATGAATGAAAATTAGAAACTATATATAGATTTTACACTCTGACGGCGTCAGGTTATAAGGGTTGACGCCGTCAGCTCGCCGCCATTAGGTTTCTCGGATGACCTAGATCCACTTCTTTTTACGAACCACCAGTCAACTAACCCAAGTTTACTACTTATGCAAATTAAAATAAAATAAATATCTAAACTATTGTAGTTGTGAAAACAATATGGAGAAAATTGTGTTTACTTAGATTTCATTACTCCCTAACTATCTTTTACCGGTTAATTGATATGTGTGTTACTTGTGTGGATGAAGGGTGTATTCATAATAACTCATGGAGTGGCATACATATCTCTCCAATTCTATGAGCTCTTATCTCGCCCTATGCCATGCACGGGACAACCATAAGGGTTGTAAACAGTGGCTCATGCGTTAAATACTACCTTAATAGCCTAGTATGCCTTGGCTACATTTTTTCCAAGACGTTCAAGCACGTTGCCATAAAGGAGGTTGGCCAGTTTTCTTGAGCCTAACATTGATGGAACAATCATCCCATCAAACAACAACACATCAATTAACCAATAATTAATAGTTAGGTTTCATTAGATCTAAGAAAACACTAAAGAATTTAGCTACTCATGTTAATTGAAAGACAAACAAGATAGATAGACAACCAACACATAGACATATTGATTGAATTAAAGTGAATACTTATCTTTAATTAAGCACTAGGGTTCCAAGGGTTGGAAACCCTAAAAGTTACAGAAAATTCGTCTTTAGGGTTTGCCCTAAAAGTTCTCCACAAAGTTCCACACTAATGAATGAAAATTAGAAGACTATATATAGATTTTACACTCTGACGGCGTCAGGTTATAAGGGTTGACGCCGTCAGCTCGCCGCCATTAGGTTTCTCGGATGACCTAGATCCACTTCTGACGCCGTCACCTTATAAATCCTTCTGGGCCGTCACTCTTTAACTTTACTCCTGACGGCCTACTTTTCCTAACACCTGACGGCGTCAGGTGTTAAATCCAAAATTTCCTCTGGCTCGTTATTTGATAATTGGTTTCCACTCTTTTATCAAGGCTTTCTGACGGCGTCACCTTGTGACTTCTGACGCCGTCAGGTTGTAAATCTTCATCTTTTGAGACTTTGTCGTTTTCTTCACTTTCATGCTCCAAAAACGTCCAAATATGCATGTTTTCCAGAATTTCTCTCAAAAGTACCTAAAATGACAAAAGGAACGATTTAGGGCAATATTTGATCACATNACTCTTTTATCAAGGCTTTCTGACGGCGTCACCTTGTGACTTCTGACGCCGTCAGGTTGTAAATCTTCATCTTTTGAGACTTTGTCGTTTTCTTCACTTTTATGCTCCAAAAACGTCCAAATATGCATGTTTTCCAGAATTTCTCTCAAAAGTACCTAAAATGACAAAAGGAACGATTTAGGGCAATATTTGATCACATTTATACGAATTAGGGCTTAAATGACCCCCTAAAAGCGTAACACTTTTCGTCTCATCACCTTTGTAAGTTGCATAGGCCAAGAAAATCCTAATGGCCTCAACTCTAGCAACAGGTGCAAAAACTTCATCATAATCTATTCCCTCTTCTTGCCTGAACCCCTGAGCCACCAATCTTGCCTTGTTTTTGACAATTATACCCCTTGCATCTCTTTTATTCTTCAAAATCCATTTTGTCCCAATAGCATACTTCCCATCTGGTAAAGGAGCCAATATCCAAACCTGCTGATTCTTGAATTGTTGCATTTCCTCTTGCATTGCCTCAAGCCAACTATTATCTGCAAGAGCTTGTGGAACACTGGTTGGTTCCATTTTGGAGAGAAAACAAGCAACCAGACAGTGTTGAAAGTCTGTATGATTGTCTCTCTGCTGCTGGGAAACATAAGACATAAAAGCAACTTCTCCATACTTTGTCTTTTTCACAGTGCTTCTAATTCGAACAAGATCTTTAGGATCACCTAGTATATTCTCCATTGGATGATTAGTGTGAATCCTNNNAACCAGACAGTGTTGAAAGTCTGTATGATTGTCTCTCTGCTGCTGGGAAACATAAGACATAAAAGCAACTTCTCCATACTTTGTCTTTTTCACAGTGCTTCTAATTCGAACAGGATCTTTAGGATCACCTTGTATATTCTCCATTGGATGATTAGTGTGAATCCTTTTTGTAGCATTGGGGTTGACATCAATGGTTTTGTCAAGATTGGTCACATTTGGTTCAAAATCACTATCATAGGAAGAGGAAGTGAAGATGCCAGCTTTGGGTTGTTGATTACCAAGATCTGTAGGACTTCGAAATCGTGTATATGGTTCACCAAAGTCTGTTGACACACGAGCAGAAATAGGAGTAGAAACAGGTTGGCATCAGCAGTAAGGATGTTATCAGAAGAAACAGGAGAACTGTCAATAGAACTGTCAGCAGAATCCTGATTTCCACTGATGGCTTGTGCTGATTGTCTCAGAAGTGCTTCAGCATCTTTAGTAATCTGTGCACCAAGTTTCTCAGCGTCTTGAGTAGCAGCATGTTCTTGTGTCATGAGCTTAGCAAGATCTTCNTTGTATATTCTCCATTGGATGATTAGTGTGAATCCTTTTTGTAGCATTGGGGTTGACATCAATGGTTTTGTCAAGATTGGTCACATTTGGTTCAAAATCACTATCATAGGAAGAGGAAGTGAAGATGCCAGCTTTGGGTTGTTGATTACCAAGATCTGTAGGACTTGGAAATCGTGTATATGGTTCACCAAAGTCTGTTGACACACGAGCAAAAATAGGAGTAGAAACAGGTTGGCATCAGCAGTAAGGATGTTATCAGAAGAAACAGGAGAACTGTCAATAGAACTGTCAGCAGAATCCTGATTTCCACTGATGGCTTGTGCTGATTGTCTCAGAAGTGCTTCAGCATCTTTAGTAATCTGTGCACCAAGTTTCTCAGCGTCTTGAGTAGCAGCATGTTCTTGTGTCATGAGCTTAGCAAGATCTTCTGCATAGTGTGATTCATCTTCATCCTTTTCAGAAGTTTCTTTTGCACTGTTTCCTGCAAAATGGTTAGGAGGAATGGAAGGTACAACAATAGTTAGCTCATCAAACCCAGACTCATCCTCTGAGTCATCATCCAGTACACCTGCATTGTTAGAAGGAGCATCTTTTGTACCTGCAGATTGATTAGCAACAAATCTAGTATACCCTAAAGAATCAGTTAAGTAGTCCAGGTCAAAATACCAAGCATGACCATGATTAGTATACCCTAGGTATCTTAGATTAAGAGTCTCCTCTATCCTTTTAGCATTCAGGTTATATACCCTATAAGCCTTATTATGAGCTGAATATCCCACAATGTATCCCTCATCAGCCTTGCCATCAAATTTCCCAAGTAGGTTACTGATGAGACGAAAAATGTTACGTTTTTAGGGGTCGGTTTGAGTCCTAATTCGTATGTTTTTGGTTTGGATTTCACCCAAAGTCATTTCTTTTCTCATTTTAGGTACTTTTGAAGGGAAAATCACAAAAGAAGCATTTTTGGGCGTTTTCGGAGTGAAAAAGTGCGGAAAACAACAAAAACTCAAAAGACCTTGAAGATTACAGAAGGTGACGCC